>JAMKCH010046009.1:0-25755 GCA_023653785.1 Ophioderma brevispina | reverse complement strand
TTATTTGGGGGTGTTGGGGAGGGGGTGGGGTGTTGTAGTTGCATTTATCGCATTTTAGTGATCGCCACATTCGGCGGGGACATATTTTACGCATCGCGTAAATACGAGTTCGCCTTGTTACAGTATATTTGTTTTGCTTGTTGTATGATGTTACCTTCCAAGTTGCCAATCAAAATAGCACTTTGGTGGTGATACAATACAATACAGCGGGATTTATAACGCGCCTAATTACCAAAGGATGCTAGGCACGGTGAAAAAAGAAAGCGATGAGGAAGAAGAAACCACACAGCTAGGAATCTGGAAATATATGGGTCTTGAGAAGTTCCTTGAAAGAACTAAGACTGGCAGCCTGTCTGATGTAGAATGATAGGCTATTCCTAGGACGAGGGGCAATGATAGAGAAAGCCCGATCACCAGTCTGTTAGTGGGATCTGTGGATAAATAGACCATACAGGGTGACCCAATAAAAACTTCACCCAAAATGAAAGTGATATTTTTCCACTTTTTTTAAATTTGATATCTGTGGATTTTATTTTATCATAAAGAATGGGTAATTGAGCATCTTGCCTGAACAAATTGTTCATTGTGGTTGAGTGGTTCTCAAGATATGGTCCACTGAACAATAAGTCAGCAAATCAGACTTGTCCACGGAGCATCATTTTCTTAGGCATGGAAATCCTAATGCCCAAATCGAGCAGATCGTGTCCTACCCCACCCCCCTGCCCTGGCACAAGACAGAAAACTGGTATTTAGCACAACTGCAGACTTGTCCATGGGTATTTCATGATGGAATGATAAGTACACATAAATTGTTTTGGCAACTGGGCTTTTCAAATCTGAAATCATAGCATGCATCACTTTCATTTTGAGTAAAGTTTTTATTGGGTCATCCTGTAGTATTCAGGGGTGTTCAAAATGCTTTTCCACAGAAATAATTGGTCATTCATTAAGGTTGTGCAGAGTTATCTTTATGGAGTGGTTCGTATGAATGCTGAATGTTTTGTCTGCAAAAAGAACAGACCAGTTGCTCAGAATGATTCTATTGGAAATGGTAAAGTTGTTTGTTGGTGACTAAGCTGAAAATGACACAAACACAGGCATTTTTGTGAAAATTTAGAATCCCAATGCTTTTTGTGGGCCGCCAGCTATAGCTGGAGGACCACTTAGCAATCCGTTGTGTGTGTGTATGTGTATGTGGATGTGTGTGTGTGTGTCACTAAAATGTTAAGGTTTTTTTTAAATTGTGTTAATTTTTTTTTTAATTGACCTCAATTGAAAAGTTGAAGTTCAATTGGAACCAAACTTGTGTCATAGGTGCACCAAGGGATCCCTCATATGTTGATGAGGTCAAAGGTCATATGCAAAGGTCATGGAGCAGCCCCACAGCTTATATTCTTTGAATATAGCGAGCGCGAAAGCCGAGAACCCCCAAAATTCTAGGTATGGGTGTGGACAGTTGACATGCATATTGGGGGACGAAACGGTCTGTGAGTCAAAACTTAGTTAATTTTACTGTGCATTTTCCTCTTCAGAATTGGCAATTTAAGCTTGCTTTTTTTTACCACTATGTGTACACATCTACTGCATTTTCCTTACGTTATACAGACCTTGCGTTCATGTCACAGGGTAACCATGTGACATTTGCATGCTTTCGTTTAAATCTCTGCTGATATGGAGAATGGTAATTATTGGTATGATGCTATACTCTCAATTAAAATTGTAGATATCAAATTTCAAAAGAAAGGACCGATTGTTCCTTTTTGTTTCACAAGTATGCCCTAGTTGTTTAGAAATTGAGTAATTTATTTTATTTATTTAAACTTTCTTTAGGCAGGGTAGCCCCTTCAGTGACAAGAGCACTGATTTCCAAGGAGGCCCTGCATATATGCATTTTACATTGTACAGAATGAACTTATACACATACATGTATAAACATTATTATAAAAATAATAACAAAAAAAAAAAAAAAAAAAAAGAGAAAGCTTAGCTCTTCCTCCCAGTATAAAAATCAGGTACAGACAAGTGACATATCCAAGAAACAGATACAAATGTTGAAGAGAGATGTGCAACACGAGGTGCTCATCTCAACAACAAACACTAAATGTCTGTGGACAGTTGACATGCATATTGGGGGACAAAACGGTCTGTGAGTCAAAACTTAGTTAATTTTACTGTGCATTTTCCTCTTCAGAATTGGCAATTTAAGCTTGCTTTTTTTTACCACTATGTGTACACATCTACTGCATTTTCCTTACGTTATTCAGACCTTGCGTTCATGTCACAGGGTAACCATGTGACATTTGCATGCTTTCGTTTAAATCTCTGCTGATATGGAGAATGGTAATTATTGGTATGATGCTATACTCTCAATTAAAATTGTAGATATCAAATTTCAAAAGAAAGGACCGATTGTTCCTTTTTGTTTCACAAGTATGCCCTAGTTGTTTAGAAATTGAGTAATTTATTTTATTTATTTAAACTTTCTTTAGGCAGGGTAGCCCCTTCAGTGACAAGAGCACTGATTTCCAAGGAGGCCCTGCATATATGCATTTTACATTGTACAGAATGAACTTATACACATACATGTATAAACATTATTATAAAAATAATAACAGGTATATAATAAATACAGAATAAAATACACAATGAGTATAAATGAAAATGACATCTACAGCAGTACAAAATAAGCTTATGTGGGATTTACAAATGTAGATGTTTTAAGCCGAGACAAACTCATTGTATTATAGTTACAGCGGATAACTGAAGGAAGACTGTTCCATATTTTGGTTGCTCTCATATGGAAAGTATGTTTCCCTGCATTAAGGTTCCAAGGTGGTTCATACAAAGAGTTTGTGGTTTGACTTCTGGTACCCTTAAAATGAACTGAGTGCATAAAAGTGAACTGAGACGAAAGGTAAACTGGGTCAAGAACTTTGAAGCATTTAAAAATAAGCATTAGAATATGGTTATATAACCGATCATTAAGTTTGTTCCACTGCAGTGTACACATCATATCTTTAACTGGAGTTCTAATGTCAGCTGATAAAATTATACGAGCTAATCTATTTAGAAGAATTTGAAGTGAATTCATAAGATCATTAGTAAAGTTAGACCAGACAGGGCTGCAATAGTCAAAATGTGGCATGACAATTGAATTTGCAAACATAACCAGAGTATCTTTTGGAATATAATATTTTTAAATATTAAAAGTCTTCTAATAACACCACAACGCTTAGAAATACATGCAGAAATATGATTGATATGATCAGACTAGGACATCAAAGGATCAAAAATTACACCAAGATATTTAAACTGGTCAACCCTTTCAATAGTATCATTATTACAGTGCAGAGAAACATTTTGAAATTTATTGAGAATATGACATGTACCAAAGACCATAAACTTGGTTTTCTTGGCATTCAAAGTGAGTTTGTTATCATCAAACCATTTAGAAATTTTGATTTGACTGCAGTTCAAATTCAAGAGTGTGTGGGTTGTCTGAAGTATAAAGAAGTGTTGTATCAACAGCATGCATAGTACATTTACAGTTAACACTATTTGAAAGACTATTGACAAAAACAATAGAAGAGGACCAAGTATAGAGCCTTGTGGAATTCCAATGTTGATATGTTTGAAGTCAGAAAGAGTAGAATTAATGTTGACTGCCTGAATTCTGTCACTGAGATAGGATCAAAACCAATTAAGTACAGAACCAGTAATACCATTTTGTGAAAGTTTATCAATGAGAAGAGAATGGTTAACACAGTCAAAGCCTTTCTGAGGTCAAGGAAAATTGCTCCTGTTGCACGTCCTTCATCCATATTTTTCAAAATATAATCTTGTACATCAAGCAGAGTAGTAGCTGTGGAATGATTGGCACGAAAAGCCTGATTGGTTATCAGAAAGAATACCTTGGGAAACAAGGTCCAAGATAGCAGATTGATTGGGTGAAACAGCTCTTTCGATGATTTAAGTAAATAAGTGGAAGACTGAAATAGGTCGATATAGTTTCCCCATCTGAACGTGGCACCCAAGTCTTAAGAATAGGAGTAAATTGGCTTTTTTAGTGGTCTTTTTTTTTTTCCATTCTGTCTGCTTCCCCGGAAAACTGATGTACTAAAGAAAGTGTACAAATAAAAGAAGAGAATTATAATATATGGAGCAGCCAGACTAATGAATTTACAACTGAAAACCATGGCAAATACTGGAGACTTATTATATACATATACACATATTTGCTTCTAACAAACCTGGATGAACCCTTTGATGCAAAACGGAAAATAGAATCACATGTAGAGATTTGATTAGTTGAATTTTGTAGGTGATGCTCCTATTTTTGCTTTAATGTGCATCATCACCTTATATCTGCAAGGATAACCATATAAGTGAGCAGTATATGAAAAGCAATTTGTAAAACAACAAGCACCGGTGGCTGAACCAGACCTTGATGTCCAATGGGGGGGCAAAGTGGGGTGCCAAAGCATTTGTTGATGGGGCTTAATTTTGGGTCCTCTTCTCCATAGACATGGCTGAGAAAAGGTCAGTTCTTGGGTGGAGGAATGGCCTGGCGGGGGGGCAAGGTTTGCCGTTTGGGGGGGGGGGGCTTTCGCCCCCCCTGCCCCCCTCTGGTTCACGCCATGATTAGCATTATCTGTTGGCGGGTGATGTGAACTATCATCATTCTTAACAGAAGTTGGAAGTAGATGATGATTTGTTAGGGGTTTAACAAAACGCTATGTTGAGAGTAGACCGATCTTTTTTTCAGTTATTTACATTTTCAGTCAGCACTGAAGCATAATAGAATCGATCTTTTGAAGATTGATCGCATATTGTGTGGCTTTATTGCGACAAAATGTAGTCAACTCCAATCATGGTGATCCGTGTAGATTTAGTAGCTCTAGCGAAAAATATTCACGGGTTCTTTGCAACAGTC
Organism: Ophioderma brevispina; assembly: GCA_023653785.1. Classification (NCBI taxonomy): domain Eukaryota; kingdom Metazoa; phylum Echinodermata; class Ophiuroidea; order Amphilepidida; family Ophiodermatidae; genus Ophioderma; species Ophioderma brevispina. The sequence continues at coordinate 20,822 of JAMKCH010046009.1, read as the reverse complement.
AGAAATTCACTAATTGATCCATTCTGGTTGTGAACCTTTCACACGGTTTTTTTCACTCTTACATGGTGCAGTTAGCAAGTCACATCTTACAACCACAATTTTTTCCAAATATTCCCAACAATATCACACATTAATGAAGTCTAATTTGGTCCCAGTTAATATTTCTACTAGTATTAACAACATCACTCCTTTGCATTAAAATTCTAATATGGTCGTGTGTCATAATGGTGGGGGGACAACCGCATATGTGGGTGGCGTTACATTTTTATCCTCCTTTCTATGGTTCAACAATCTCGTGCAGAAGACTTGGGTTGTCCAGTTGTTTTATGTTATGCTCTCTCAACAGCTTTATTTTCACTTTTCTAAATTTTGTATTGCATTTTTGCGCATTAACTAGTTTTTTAATTAGCAAAAAAAATTCACAAAGATAACCAAGGTAATTTGGTGGAGTGGCGGTGGATGAGTGGCGGTGGGGGATGCATGTAGAACAATGAAAAGGAATTTTAATTGTCCTGACAGCATATTGTAAGTTTGTTCATTATAATACAGAAGTTGGCTTTAAACAATAATGGCTAGCCTTTCTTGTGCATGCTGATAATATCTGAAGCAAATTAGAAATTTAATTGTAAAAGTTTACCTTGCGATTAATACCAAGAATTAGGATTGATTGATAACAGTCAACGACTTGCTCACTTTCTGGTTACGTAAACATTAAAGGACAAATCTGAAGTTCGTATTAGTGTGCCACTAATTGTAAACGAATGCAACTTAAATATGGTCCCTGGATCTTACAAATGTCTACACAAAATGGTAATTAATAAATTGGGTAATTCATAACCTAACCTTAAACAACTATGGGTGCTATACAGAGCTGGCAAATTTTTGATTAACCATTGTTACATGGCCCCGTTGTAAATGGTACAACCATGAGATATGATGCAGTATTAGTATGGGGATCAGGTCACGAAGCGAAAATTGTTTAGAAAATAGCCCCTGTTATAGTTAGCTGTATCAATATGTGTTTAATTGTACTGGTCCCTTTGGACAGGTTCTTATTTCAAATCAATCAATCAAATAATCCACCCCTTTACGTAATAACAAAGTAAATACGCTATAACATTTCTAATATGAAATATATATAATTGATTTGGGCGGTTATTCAGAAAAGTCCAACTACAACAAAGTGAAATTTTAAGTGCTTGCGTGACAAGCACCTTTGACATGTAATATTTTACACAGCACTACACCCTATACTTGGGGATTTAAATGACTCTGGTTAACATTTAATAATGGCATACTACAAACTGAAGGGTATGGACGTGTTAGTGATCTACTCGGCCTAAAATTTTTCTATGAATTCACATATATGGGTATTTACACGGTGCTGATTAATCTGAAATAAAAATTGGGGGGGTCACCGACTTTGTTTTGAGCTATAGCCAAAACAAATAAGGCATGTTGTCCGACTTTTTTTAAACCAGCTCAGGTCTAGGGGGAAATTGTCCCAAATTTGAACGTTTGATTCGCCTACAAAATAAAATTATTTCTCCGTCGAGAAAATTTGTATGTTTCTAAATATGTTGGAGGTCCCTTGTCGGTTTTTCAAAATTTTTGGAAATAAAAATTAGGGGTCACCGACTTACTTTTTCCAATTACAAATACAAAAAACAACAAGCGTCCGAAAAAAAAAACACTGACAATTGTGGACACTTTTTTTTCAAATTGGTGCTTCTTGGTTGGGCGAGCAAGAAAGATCCGCGCCACATTCGGCATGCAGGAACGCACAGACCGGTAGAGATGCGCTATTTTAATAAAAACGCAAACAACGCACAGTATCCGGTATCTGCGCATAATACCATCTCAGCTCAAAACTCAAATTCTTCCATTTGGCCATGACTGGGTCTCTACACAGATCTGTAGGGTAAACCTGCGGCATAAGGTAAAGTCACAACGTCAAACCCTTAACTGAGTGTGTCCCAAGACAATAGCGTAGACCTACTTTTTTTTTGCATTTCATAAAATATTCAATTTGATACATACCGTTAAATTTTAAAAACTTGTATACTTATATTTTGAGCGACCGCTGTATTACCAATCAGAGCTCCCCAAAAAAAATCCCCCCCCCCAAAAACATATTATAATGATACAATTGGGTAAGTGAGCTTATGGTGTTCCCCTGTTATAATATTGTACTTGGTTTTAAGATTCCGTTATACCACACAGGTAGAAAATGCAATAAAGTTATAAAATGGCGATGAACACAATCTAGATGTTTTTCTTAATTCAACAACCCTATAGGGGGGAGGATATTGCAGTGACCAGCCCTGTTATAACCAGCATGAAACTAGTATAAACGGATTTCTTGAACCATAAGCTTTCAAAATATAGAGTTTGTCTGGGTGTCAGAGGTATATTTTTTAACTAAGAGGAAATAAGTGAAAACGAGGGTAAATCCACAAAAAAATTGGGGGGTTTGTTAACGCAAAGTGGTGTCCCACCATAAATACACGCTTACCATTGTAAAACTACATTACAGAGATGAATCATGGTACATAATTTAATGTACTGTTGATAAAATCTACCTAATTGTTGGGTTCAATTTTTTTATTTCTCGTCTCAGGATTCTGCATGACGGAGAAATGTCAAATGCTGTTAAATTTTCAAACACCGGCTGGTAGAATCTTTTCCACGGGGGGACCAGATAGAAAACTTACACTCTGGATTCAAATTGTAAGTGGATATAGAACTCCATCACATAGCCCCCCTATTCCCTGTAATTAGACTCAAAGGTACATGTGGTCCGACGTCCCAATAGCGATTGATCAATCAAGTGGCCACATGTGGACCAATCAGCATTTAATGTGCTACAGCATGAATAGACTCTGAGTGAAGTTCACCCTCATCTGTGTTTGTTCTTGGTTAAAAGCAACTGCAGCATTAAGAAGGCCAAATGTTGGCCTGGGGTAATTTGGATATATATGCAAGTCGGAACGATAATATTAAGCAATATTAGCACATTTTTTTGAATAGATCGCCCCCACTTTTTCAAAAGATTTTAGTATTTTAGTTACAGACGGTTGCATTGTAATAATATAATTTTGTTATTTTTAAACAAAAAAAAAAAAAGCGTAAACGACAATACATCCTCTTAAAATAAAACGTGACTCATGCGCTGTGCGGCAGCCGAGTGAAAGGCGCGTCAGGGCATGCAACATCAGATAAACCATAATACCATAACAGATTTATGGCCCAAGCGGCTCGCTTTGGGTTAAGAAGCAGAGGAACCGGATTACCCCGGAAAACTTCGGGTGAACAAAAAGGAGAGGGAAAGGGGAGTATGGGGATCGAGGAAACCAAATTCCACATCAAGCCACCGAGAAACTATTCCCCTGCGCTGTGAAGTGCGAACCCTAGGTAGGCCGGGGGGGGCGAATTGGTGAAGGCGAGGGAAGATACGATGCGCCAACGGGTCGTGTCCCCCCGTTGTAGTAACATACCTGTGACTGTTAAGCTCTAACAAAGGTCTGTGTTCGCACACGGAGGAAATTTTTTAACTAGAAGTATTATTATCGGGATGGCCCCTATATAATTCACCCAACGGCTGCCTTCCAATATGAAATACCGTGAAATAATGCCATGTACGTATCTACGCCTATCTGACGCCATTTATTGTTGCATGGCAAGTCAGTTAGAGGGTCTTTCTGAGTTGCACTATTTCATCCTGGCGGGGACTAAACTGATCATTTCCAGCTCTGCCGTTTTTACGTACAATCTTGATCCCAATTCTAATTAACAAAAATCTCGTCATGTTTGTGAAATACGCATTTTTGAGCATTTCGGCTCGTCCGCAGGTGTAGTTTTTTTGTAGACAATACCCAACATAGCTGGCAAAACATAGTCAAATTTTGAAATTGAGGTGGGGCGCTCTTAAAATGTGCTGAGATTATTGACAGCGGTTAAAAAACCCTCCTCTTAAATGAACTAATCCAAATCAATGCCTTATGGTAATCGGAAAAATTTCATTTAACAAAACCACTTTGGAGTGGTTTTATTCAAGACTACGAATCTATGGGTTACATACAGGAAGAACGATGGAGTTGCTTCCCCGGCATCCGCCCCCTGTTTGACTGGTCCTTGACCTTTGTGGCTTTAAGGGTATCAATGAATTAGTCTGGTGATATTGCATGTAATAGACCCGTTGTGATTAAAGTTTAGGCAAACGCCCAAAATTGTAACCTAAATGTACTGCATTTCCTTATTAGCCTCTTATTGCTTTAGGTATGATATTTTTTTTGTGTGTACAATATATGCTGGTTCCCTGCGACTTTGGTTCGGCATCAAACCACTCACAACTTACCAAAGACGCAGGTACATGTAAATGAATTCCAGCATTAATTGGCTGTGGAGAGGTGGGTCATGCACATTGCGGCAGTTCACGTGTAACTCATTCCCGGGTGGTACCTTCAGTACACATGAGCAATCAAAGCTACATTGTGTGTACTTTAGCATTGGTGTACAGAGATAGCTTTTTCTTCTCCGGGACTTATGTGTCCTGGCGGACCGTAAGTAGCTGCGAATAATTACCACAAGCAACACCACCCAACGGGTACTGGGAACGAGACTACCTGTATAGATGGGATGTTTCGTTCCAGAAATATCAGTTGTATTTGGGGTTGGAATTTGAAGGCGGGAACAGTTTTGACAAGTTTTGCATCTTTCACTTTTTCCCTGAAGGGTTACTTAGTATAAATTGAGTAGGACCTTGAATTCCTTCATTTCTGCAAAAAGTCGGTCTAACCACCGAAGGCTGGCAGATGACAGAATATCAGAAAAGGGTGAAATTTAGATTGTAACACATTTTTTGTGACATGCAAATTCGACTATTTTCCATGTTATTCAAAAAAACCAGTTTGGCATATTATTGAAATAATGGATAAAGAAAAAGATAACCATAGTAAACCATATGCAATTTGGTGGCATTTAGTAAAGATCCAGGAACTTTGCATGAGGGTATTGCTAGGGACATAAGAAGATCCCAAGTAGAAGGTGGATTGGGTGATAAAAACTCAACTCATGATTACAGGGTATTGTTTTGAGGAATCGAAAAAATTATCACAAAATTCGCGCCCTAAAATGCCCATCCAATCAGCAGTGGATGCCATCCCGTCAAGCATTTTCAGTGGGTGACCTTGGGGGTGACAATTTACCCCGGCTTTATTTCCTTTGTCTCTCCCCCGCCCCCGGCCTTCGCCTCGGTGTCTCTCCCCCCCCCCCCCATCCAGAAGAAAAATGATGAATTATTTTGGCCACAAACATTATTTTGGGGCCAAAAATTCAAAATTTTGACAAAAATATCCGCTATTTTGTGCCAAATACGTAAAAGGATCTCAACCTTTTGGATGTTTCTCGCCCCGCGCCGAACTTTGGCCCTTACGTTTGTCCTTCCTTCTTTCCCTCCCCCTCCTATTCTAATCTATAGTTAAGGAATATAGAGCCTGAATTTTCTAAAAGCTGGGGTGCACCATTAGTGTCCAATTTTGCCTCCTGACAACAAGGCATACTAAAGAAATCAAGTATCTAGTAGCTGTTTATGTGAATTTATGTTTTAGTGCTTGATGGGTCCATTATGTGCTGGGTCCTGGGGCAAGAGGGTGCAACAAAAAGGTTCAGAATGTGAGATATAGGTTAAGGTTGTGTCCACACAGATGCTGAAGCGCTCCAGAGGTTTCATCAAACGCTGGGGAATGTCTGTCAGGGTCTTTGACTGTGTGGCAGACGCATTCAAAAGTTGTAAACGTCCAGAGGTTGGACTCAAGGTGGTAGGTGTGGCGTGTTTTAATAATTTTATCCCTTCAAAACTTGTGGGATGATAGAGGTCTGAAAGCTCAATAACAACTCCCGGAGTGTTTTGAATGTCGTGTCGTATGTACAGCTTCTGGTGATAGTGAGTCAGGGGTGACCTCACAAGGTCAACTCTTTTTAAATTCTACTTATGTTTTGAATATCAAAGCCAACGACGTCACCGCTTCCTGTATGTTTGACTTCCGGTCTAACACTCCTATAGTGAGAAGCGGAAGAAGGTCAGAAGGATTATTTCAGGTTTCAAAGATCCCATTGTGTGGACACAACTTAGAATGTCGTAAAATAATTGGTTTTATTTTACAAACTAACTTTTTTCTAGGGAGTTTTTTTGTACCCCTGACCCATCTGACACCTTTTCTTACACACTTATGAATTGGAAACCCTTATGAAATAAAGCACAGTTGATTCATTAAGGCTTACGAATTCATAAGTGTGGTCAAATGGGTCAGGTTACGAAACCTCCCCTCTAGCATCAGGGATTATTGGTTAAACAGTTGGCCGAGTTGCACTTATTTATAGTCCTTTAGTATCTGGTAGGTTGTATTGTGGGCATGGCCTGGTGTGTCGGTAGCCATAGCAACTTTCATGTGTATAGACTTCGATTCAACAGAACAATTTGTACTAGTTCATCAGTGAACTCTGCCACAAGAGTGTGGGGTGCAAATGATGGCTAGATTAAGGTAAGTATTAGGGGTGCAATGAACCATAGATTAAGGGTAAGTATTTTAGGGGTGTCAATGACCATAGATTAGGGTAAAGTATTTTGATAAGGGGGTTTCAATGTCAATAGATTAAGGTAATTATTTTAGGGGGTGTCAGTGACATAGAATTAAGGGGTAAGTATTAAGTGTGTCCCCAATGACCATAGATTAATGGGAGTATTTTAGGGGTGTCAATAGACACATAGATTAGTAAGTTAAGTATTTTAGGGGTGTCAATGATCATAGATTAAGGGTAATAATTTTAGGGGTGTCAATGACCATAGATTAAGGGTATTATTTTAGGTGTCAATGATCATATTTTAAGGGTGGAGTATTTTAGGTGTGTAATTACCATAGATTAAGGTAGTGATTTTAGGGGGTGTCAATGACCATAGATTAAGGGTAAGTATTTTAGGGGTGTCATGACCATAGATTATGGTAACTATTTTTAGGGGTGTCAGGTGACCATAGATTAAGGGAAGTGATATTTTTCGGGGTGTACTGAACCATAGATTAAGGGTGAAGTATTTTAGGGTTGTCAGTGACCCTACAGTATAATTAATGGGTGATAGTTGAAACACTGGCAAGGTAATAAAAGCTTTCCACTAAACATATGATCGATTTTATTATGCGATCGATTTACCGGTTGGTGCAGAAGTTCAACTGCTGGCCACCAAATTTGTTGTAACACTTTGCAAACTCTGACACATATTGGCATTCCTCGTACAAGTTTACCTCTAGATGACCTTTGACCTTTTTGGTCACCACTAACGTTATTGGGAACCCACTAACAAATGTTCGGACTGTCCTCCCCTCCTTCAATGCCAAATATATCAGCTCCATATGTCCAAAGCATAACAAACGCATAGCCACCAACAGACGCACTCTCAGACCGAATCTTAGTTTTTTTAGTAGTATATATAGGGTAACTTATTATAGATACTTTTCAATGTTGTGTCACTATATTTCCAATTTTCCCAGGCTAACCTCACAGGTCACAGTGGTACAGTATTTAGCAGAGCAGGCCAAATTTCTGGGTGTGTGAAACCATAAAGTGTGTCTGTAGGCCACTACAGAACAACTTAAGACTTTGGGATCTTAGAAAGTAAAGAGTTAAGTACAGTGCAATTGTTTCTATACTCTCAGCCATAATTGTGTTACATGAGCCAATGCTGCCTCTCATACTACGTACACAGTGCCTTTGGGCAATCAGATTGTGCGCCCCGTTTTGGTGGCATGCAAGCACACTTGGCACCTGTAACAGAACTATGCCTGTAACTGCTGTAAATTGAGCTTTCGGTGTATGCTGGGACTTACACTTGAAATATGAATGAGTGTTTTTTTTCAGCTGAGATCATCATTTAGAAAATAATTCAATTTAGGAAATGGGCACACTTAATCCTTTTTAAATTGGCTGTGTAAGTTGGAAAGGACCTTATGGGCATGCAAGTTCATCTTGGTATGCCTATCTAATGAGAAAGGGATCTTATTTGGGGTGGCATGAGGAGGGTCAAAAGGGTCATTCACAGGGGGTCAAAGGGTAAAGGCATCTTAAGTCATGTGATTATACACTTTTAGGTTCAAATGTTATGTCTGGTTTTATTGCAATGGATGTATCCTGGAGATTTATGTTACTTATCCATTGAGGCAAAGGTCTTATGTGAGATAACAGTTATGGTGTAAAGGTCATTCAAGGGGTCACTTACGTTACGGTCATACTTGTGCATGTGTTACCAATTTGGGTTAAAATGTTTCCAACTGTCCAGCTTTTTACTCGATGTGAATGGAATCAGTTTCATACTTGTATAAACTTATACATTGAGGCAAGGGGTCTATGTAGATAAACAGATAAGGAGGTCCAGGGTCATTTAGGGTCACTTAGGGTTCAATATTGTGTGCATGTGGTATACCACTTGTTGGTTTCAACTGTCCAGCTTTTTAGTGCGGATGGATCAAGTTCATCTTTGGTATGGCTTATCTGGAGACAAAGGGTCTTATGGGGGTCCCAGATGAGGAAAAAAGGTTCAAGGTCATTCTGAGGTTACTTGGGGGTGATTATTTTGCTCTACCTGAATCTTTGACCAGATAATCAGAAGACAGACGACCCATTTGGGACCGTTGTCTCTATTTTGTGTGGTTTGGTTGCAAATAGGTACATTGAGATTTACTTTCGTGTGGGTGCGTAATGTTTGACCCCCACTTAACTACATTAAATTGAAATTTTTGGTCTCAACGAATTTCTATTTTTCTCTACCCTTGAAAATTTAAGGGCCATAAATGTTTACTTTTGAGGTTCATTAAAGGTCTCGTTCTGATTCAATTTTTTGTGTATCTTATTCTCTACTTGATATCAAAGGCTGGCACTAACATACACATTGCCACCAAGTATTGTGGGAAACAAACTTGCGGTTTGATAGTAGAAACATATTGCACATTGCAAGGCCCTATTCCCTGTGGCTATTATGATGTGTAACCCTAAACGGCAAGTTTTTTATCTGTATCTCGGAAAAAAGGTATTCGGAAGCTAAATTTCGTACGACAATGAGAAAAATTTGGGTCTTTCCATCTGATATCACATTGATATTATTTCTATGTAAAATCAGGGAAGTCCCATGGTTGATCGGAACGAGTACCATTAACAAAAACGTCTCCCAATTTGGTCAACCAATAATTAACATTACTTACACTGTCTCTATGGCCAATTTAATACCATTTTTGAATCTATATTCAAACAAGCTGAATCGATTTAACTCAATTTGTAATTGGATGTTTTTTGGTAATAGATGGTGTTCCATGGTGAGGCAGAAAACAAATGAAAATCTCACCATGGCAAGTCCACCACCCTTTAAGCTTTGACTAGGTGAGAGTGGTTTTTGTTGCAAATGTGTGTCTGTGTTGGCTCCTGTGTGTGGTTTTCCGTTGTATGTGTATCGAACTGTGTATGCGAATGTTTGTATGTGCGCGCCTATGTGTGTGCTTTAGGAAGTGTTTTTGCATGTGTGCTTGTCCTTTTAAAATAGCTGTATTTGTCCATTGTCCGTGTTCAGTAGCCTTTCCTTCAAATTGTCTTGCGTGCCACTTTTTTTTTTGGGGGGGGCACTGTTCTAGAAGACTCTGTTAAATATTTGATGGTTTATCCTTTGTCATTTTTCAATAAATAAGTGATTATAAATCAATGCATTCTACTATTTTACTAAAATGTTTATTGCTGGAAACCATCTTTTCCTTTTTTTCATTTGATCAAAATATTCTTAGAAGAGACGTAAAGGTCATGAAAATTTTCACTTCTTCAATGGATACTGCATACTTAAGTATCAGTTTTATTCGGTTCTGTTATAGTATAATAGAGTGCGATTCATAACAGGCCTGTACTTAACGCATGAAATGTGGTAATATGAAGTCTGGGTAGGATTTAAAGGCACTATCAGTGATTTGCTAAATCAGACAATCGAATAAATTATAAAAAATCAGATTTTACATTCTGTAACAAGTGCAGGTATCCTAATATACCCTGCAAAATACTAGACCAGAAGCAACCTACATAAGGAACAAATCGAAAATTTTAGTCCTTTAGACCTTACTACAACACGTGTCTATTTTAATCCATTATATCCTTACGAAATGATCCAACTAGTGCATTTTTTTGTGCTCAAAAAGGCCTTCAGACACCCCTATTGCCACAGTAAAAATTTCGGTGCGCCAACGCCTAGTAGCGGTCCCAGGCTAGCATCGGTACGCCCAACCAAATGACGTAAACTGGCGTCACAGAATCCTTGCTATTTTTTTGTGTCGCAGTTGGGGCACCATGTGAAAATTTAATGGGATAATTATACATAAAATTTTCCCCTTTATCGACGATTTATCGGCGATTTGTTTATGTATATAATATCTGATAAACTTCTACCTCTACTAGGGTCGTCGGAGTTTGGATGATGATGTGTGGTGAAGGTTGAGATGTTTTCTTTAGACCGAAATCGGAAGTTGCTAAGGAGTGGAATTCGGAAGATTACTAAGGAGTTGAATTGAGATTTATAAGGAGGGGAATTTGGAAGATTTCTAAGGAGTGGAATTCAGAAGCTGTTCACATCGTATAATTATATTATTTATTATCCCTTCACATGGTTACCCCGCGAGCTCAGGCCTTTTGTTTCGCGCTGCTCGTACTGGGGTGTTAGTGGGCTTATTCCTGGCCAGGTTTAGCTCCCCCTATGTTAAGTCCACACCTAGACCGCCAGGGCAATGTTGGATATGTCCCTGGCGTGTGTCTGCTCCCTTGCATTATATTTTTCGTCCCTTGTCTAGCCTCGCGGTGCAACCATGTCATTTGTGTTCTCACACGTACTACAGATCGTGCCGGAATCGCAAATTTTTCTCCAAATTTTTTTTTTTTTTGGGGTGCCCTGTGTCTTCTGTCTTCCGTCTTGTCTCCGTGGGCCTTTTTTTCTCTGTCTCTCCCCTTTTTGGAACTCCCGATTCTCGGCGCTGGTCATCCTATCGTATCTAACCGTTACAGGTATGTTTTTACCTTGATGTTGGTCAGAAGAATGAACCGCTTTCAATATGTTCTTGGATGCAAAGAGTTCCTACAGGACAAGACAAAGACCCGCATTAATTGTGTGTAGTGCAGAAGCTGTTCAAGAAAGACCTTGTTAAAAATACACAAAGGGTAGACATAATTGAGATCCATAAAGTCCTTGGTGATTTGGACGTGTGTATGGAAGAAATTTCAAGAGACCAAGCCAGGCTAAAACGGCACCATCTCCGTTCAGGGCAGCTCCCTCCGGGTCGTTCACCGATGAAGCTTCTACCTCTACCACTCAACCTATACTACTTCAAGACAGTCCAGTTCTACCTTTGAACTAGCTTCCAGACGTTTTTATCTCCGGTTGCTACAGATGCTATTAGACAATTTTCTAGGGCAAGTTCGTCTAGCCAATTTGCAGTTGTGATGATAAGGGCCGTTGATTATGTAAATCCGCGGTGGGATTAAGTGAATTCTTACAGACTGGCTGGTCGGTCCCACTACTTCCATTCATGGTGAATTGGAGAATTATCAACGTTTGAGTAGCCGACGGTGCCGTCATCTACTACGGCGAAGAATTCCAGCCGTGGCCTATTGACGATTCTATCCCACAAGTAATCTAACGGCGTCTGGGTCTCACCAGCCGATAGAAAGTCTGCCCTTCAGTCCAGTGATAATTCCCAATCCTTGAAAGTCCAGTTCTGCCTCTATTTTACTCGTGGTGTTAAACTTAAACAACCTCAGTTCACCGCCTCCGTAGTGTTGCAGTTGAATAAGAACTGAGGGCGACTCCCGTCGCGGCAGTGAATGAAGCCCAGCGCCCTTTGTTAAGACTTATTAATGCGGTTATGGTTAGATTACGGTACCAAAGTGTACTCGTAAGCTGGCGCTTTTCATGGCGCTGGGTGCCGATGTTATGATGTTTATAGAAGTATTTATGAGTATGATGTAATTTTATAATTAGCCATCTACAAACCTCTTGACGGCCATGTATTACGTAACCGTAGCTTATGACTCATTATTGCGGCAGGGCCGCCGATTTAGCGATATTATACCGACGGGTCATCAATCATCAAATTTATTTCATCTCAACATAATATACATTTATGTCAGAGAGTAACATGAGACTTTGTATGGTGATTGCGGAGTTAGATATTCTTTCCAATGAAACGAGTTTTCCCTCCTTGGCTTTTCGAAGGAAGTTAGTGTTGTTTCATGCAGAGGTGTATTACGATTAGTGAAATTTGATTTCTCCTCTTTCTTCCAAGACGAAGTTGGTTTCCGGTCCACCGAGTCCATCCACCTAGTTAACTTTCGGGCCTTCTCCGTGGTTCTCCGGCCGTGAATTATTCAACCGTTCCTCCGCCGATTCACCCGTCGGGCGCCATCCGTATTTTTCTTCGAATTCAAGTTTATCCTAACACTTCTCCATCGGGCCAAACGTCGGCGTCACCTTCGTCTTCAGCGGCATGGTCCAGAAAGAGTTCTTCACCATTTATATATTTCATCTGGCCGCTGGAAAGCGCTAAGGATCGATCACTGTATCTTCTAGGCGTCGCTCCCCTTCCGGGGGTCGCGGTCCACTGCGCGGTTTTCCGATGAAGTCTCGCGTAAGATGTCGATTACGAGAGAAGTGCGCATTTAGACCATGATGATTAGATAGTCTCTTCAGAGCTGCGTTCCAGTCATCACTGCCGACGTTCTGCGGACAGGGATAGCTCTAAGGTTTAGCATACTTTGCTCCTCTATGCTACAAGTCTCACACAAGTAGTAGGATAGTCCTTAAGATTCTCCTAGCCATGACCATGAGGATCTATAGGCTCTCCTTCAGGTACTTCTTCACGTCTAGATCTAGTTTCTATGATCAGAAGGATTCTTCGGGTTCAAGACTGTGGAGATTCCTTCTCATAAGACTCTTAGACCAAGTTTTGATCATGTAGACAAGAAGACAGTAAGGCTTCTCCTCAACGTTTCAACTTAGACAGAAAGCTTCCTCTAGTATAGATTGACATTGCCCTTATTATGATTCTCCAGTTAAAGATCAGTTGAACGTGTCAGTCATTTGTTCAAGGCCTAGAAGATGTTTTCTACAAGTCTAGAGTTAAGAATCTATAACCTGTGATTAAGGGAAGTCTGTGTTCACACCAGGTGTACTTAACCTGAAGTTGTTACTCTGATTATGTTTGATAGGGTCTATTCTCTCATGACTCTTACAAGTGATCATCGTAACAAAGGAACCATTCTCGATTCAGCTTCCTAGTGATACAGTCCAGTTAAGATCATTAAGGCTACTCAACCACTACCGGCTGATTCTACTCCGCTCCAGTGTGCACATTTCTAGTCTAGGCACTTCCAGTCTAGAGTGCACGGTGATAGCTTGGGTAGAGGCTCTGATTTGATTGAAGGATACGAAATTGAAAGAGAATTCCCAGATTTATGGAGCTCCTTCTCTGATGCTGACTCTTTCCTGACGAAAGTTTTCGAAGACCTACAGTACCTACAGTACCTATCTCCCATTGTCTGCTGACGCCCGAAATAGGAATAAAGCAAGGAAAGAATAGATAAGGGGGAAATAGATATTTTTTTACTTCCGTTTTGGTTCATCGAGGTTTGGAAAGGTGTTTCTGCATTTCTGAAGACTCCCCCTTCTCAGATGGATTCCTGAGTCTTCCCCACATGTGAGAAGATTTGCAGTTCTTCTCAGCTTCCTATGGTTCCGACGCATTCGGGGAATAAGATGGTTCTGATATTTAATCTTACGCAAGCCAGACCATGCCCACCACCGTTTTCGAAGGGTTTCTTCTAGAAACATACGAACCTGTCCTAGAATTGATTCTTTGCATGAGGGCCAGGATGTTGATCTTCGACTTTTGAAACAGATTGCCCGTAATTGTATGTGAACTTCGAATGTTACCTTGGTCCCGCTTAGCATCCTTATAAATGCTTTATTGGAGTTATTGTAGAGCCGTCTAGGAAGCCATTGAGCGATGCCTTTATTTTACTGTGAGAGTCTTCATCACGTTTCTACTGAGCATTTTACAAAGTTGCTTACCAATTCGTGGCTCTGGGAAAGAGGAATGCAGTTGACGCTTGACTTTTACAGCCAAAGAAGTCTCCTGAATGCTCCTGGAGGTAAAGATCTTTTTGGGAAACAGTGGTCTAGTTTAGCCTCTTAGAAACGACGAGTTAGCTGCTGATCACGTTGCCAAAGTCTACAAGACCCTAGGTTCTTCCAGATTAGACCGTATAGATATAGACCTTACGATTATGGCTTTCACAAAAGGACTTCCGCTCCTAGTTATTCTCATACCTCAGAAGGAACAGAGTTTCCTTCCCGGAAGTCGGGCGACGACTGCTACGGACCGCCCAATCAACTATAGGCTAGACAGTCCATAGGTTATCGTCCACTCCAGACATAAGGCGCCATATGTGGCGCGAGTAGGAGAAGAAGATCAATTTACGTCCTACCTACCTAGGACCCAGTGGAGGGGAATCTGAAGTTATTCCTCCCGGTGTGGCGGTCGATAACCTTGGATCTATGGGTTCTTCAAAACTTCAGAATATTACCATTTGATTTAACCGCTGATGAAAGTCCTTTTTGCTCTACTCCTATGCCAGAGAGATCATTAAAGGCTAATGATTTTGAAAAACGAAGTGATGGAATTGTTAGGAAAAATGCTATTTTTCCAATAAGAAAGTATATGGACGGATTCTATTCGTTTTCTTCCTACCATTGAAGAAAACAGAAACCTGAGACCGTCCAAAATCTACGCCCTCTGAACAGATATATTCGTCCGAACTTTTCATATGGTTGCGCTTTCATCTGTCCATCAAAGAGTTGAAGAAGGGCTGGTTTTGTGCGACATTGGATGTGAAAGACGTCTACCTTCATGTTCCAGTTTTTTCCTCCAAAAGTGATTCACTTCAGTTTCGACAACCATTCCTTACCAATTTCTGCTCTGCCCTTTGGACTTCTTACTGCACTACTACCTTTACAAGACTAGTGAAGACCGTGGCAGAACATCTGAGAATGAGGGGTATCCAAATATTTGTCTATCTCGATAATGGTTGTTTGTAGCTCAAGCTAATCGAGTCTGAGTAGTCGTTTACTTTGGTTATTGAAGGCTGTAAAAGAGCTGGGTTTCAGGATAAACCAAAGCAAATCTAATCTCATCCTCAAGTCAGGAAGCCGGACTTTTTATCCCACAAAATAAAGGGAGTATGGTCGAAGTTAATAAGGAATCTCCATATAGATATCGTCTGCCCACATCACATTACTGTTTTATCTGACGAAATGCCGTTTTCGAGAAAATCGCCATTGAAATTTCTACCGGGAGATTTCATGTTTGTACTATGGAAATTAAACATTAGAATTTACTTTTTAATTTTGCTAGGAAAAAACATTCCTGAAGTTGTAAGTTTTAACCTTGCTGGGTTTTGAAAGTGCAATTGTATTCCTAATATAAAGCTACAAAGTCATAAGCTGTAATGTGAAAACCAAAAAAGTCGATTTTGCACATACTACGCTAATTTCACCTTATATTTCAATGCGTTCAGATAGTTCTGTATGTGAAACACGAAATGTTTCACGCACAGGCAGATACGACGCACATAGATTTGTATGTGAAAAGCGTAAACAGCTTGTTTTCGAACAGCGTTAATTATCCCCTCTTGAAATATGTGTAAATGAAACCTACGACAGTATGGGACATCGTGATATGCCGTTTGGGCTTACTGATCAAAATTGTTAATGTAATATCTCACTCAATTAGGTCCTTCAAGATGGAACTTTGTGGATGTATAGACCATAACATTTATAAAGTCCAACCTCGTTTATCCGGCCACCATTTATCCGGATCCTTCTATTATCCTGCCGGCGACTGGCGGCTGATTGCGCCTGCATGGTGAGTTTTTTCTAGTTTGTGTTTCTTAATTTTTTCGTTAACCACCTATTTTTTTTCCGTTGAACTTGTATACTATCCTATATAATGACTTACGCATGGGAAAGGTAGGCCTTCCCACATCCTTTTATTGTGGTTCGTTGTCTGGGACGTTCTCGCTAGCACAAGGTCAATCGGACTACATCCCCCCAAAAATCCTAGCTGTGGCACCATGACCGTGATAAAAATGCGCAATCAAAAACTTTTCGGCCCGAAGTACCGATGGCACATATTTCTACGCGGCAAATTTAACCGTACAAAAACACCATACACAAACGCTGATTGTGCCATCTAAGCACACTGTAAATGGACCGATTAGTCACAATAAAATCGAAAAAACGGATAATGAAAAAAAGGAAATAAATACTCGTACGGCTTTTTCAAAACCAAACAAATTTTAATTAAAATTCTATGTGCGACTCATATCTAGAACCACCTTTCCAAACCAGGGCGTGTCCAAACCCGGAAGTCATTGCACAAACTTGATCGGCTTCCCAGCTTCCAAATTTTGCCATCTTTGCAGCTTTCGGAGCACGAGCTGTATTATGGAATTTCTTGTTTTTAACAGGGATTTAGATCCTTATTCATGATTTAAAATCTGTTCTCTAATGGCTGGAACTGTTACGATGCCGTGTAATGTCCGTCGGTTTTGACATAACCGCGGCCGCTAGTAATAGTGGATGATCGGATGATCGCCCATATCAGACCAGGTATAGAGAATTTTGACAGACGATCGATTCTGGACTTAGATCTCCAATTAGATATTAGCAATAATTGAAAAAAGATGCAAAACAAGTGGTATAATTTTCTTGTTTTTATTTTCGCACTATTTCATTTCATATCATTCATAACATCACAATTCGTTACCTTTTGTTATAGCAATGTATACATACATTGTCCACACACGTAATCCCCATTGAACTTCCACTTTACCTGTGTTTGAGCATCATCGCATATCCGGCCAGATCGCATATCCGGATGAGCGCCGGCCCCGACGCGTCCGGATAAACGAGGTTGGGACTGTAAGTACATGGCCAAAATATCTCAAAAAAGTCAAAAATGTCAGATAAGACGTATGTGATGTGGCGACGATATACACTAGAGTGCTAGCAGTCTAACACGTTCTTAAGCGATTCAAACAGATGTTTTCTGGGAAGTCAGTGAAAATCAGATCAGACAATTCCACTGTAGTTGCCTACACAAAACCACCAAGGAGGAACAAGAGATCCTCATGTGCATTGCAACCATCCACCTCCTCACTTGGTGCCTCTATCATTCAACTACCCTCAGGGCGGAACATCTCCCGAAAGTTATCAACTGTCTAGAAGACAGCTTTTCCAAGGAAAATCAGCGAAAATGATACTTATTCGGTATCAACTGTGGAGTGGCATCCAACAGCCGTGTAATGCCAGATAATTTTTCAATATTTATAGGCCCATAGTAGTTCTGTTTGCATACAACAAAATTACCAGCTCCCAACCTTCTGCACGTGGCTACGTACGAGAAATCCTGTGGGAAAACTGCTTTACAATAAATTGGGAGAACCTGATTGCATACGTCTTTCCACCATTAAATCACTTTGGCGAAGGTACTAACAAAGTTACAGCAATCATGGTCAAGTAAGGTACTGCTTGTAGCCCCATTGTGGCCACGTCAGGTTTGGTTTTAAGACTGGTCAGCTTGTGGACTACCAGCCAAGACTGATTCCTTTAAGGCAAATCTGGGGGGGTTGGTGGACGGAAGAAACAAAGTTTCGTGCCAAAGGCTAAATCTCTAACACCTGTCTGTGTGGCCTCTCTTCAATCTGCCTTCAACGCAAAGGTTTTTCAGAATAAGCTGGCCTCCGTGCGGCGGGCAAAAGGAAGCCAACCTCCACATTTTTCTAAATAGTAGACTTCGATGCTTCAACGTCCGATGCAAAAAACAACAAGGTTGATCCGCTTCTGCCTCTGTTAGAGACGTGGCTAATGATTGTATCTTTGGGCTATTAGCTTGCACTAGAGCGATCGTCTGCTTCTATGTTTACCATCACTACACACCGCTCGTTTTGAACTCATGCGCCCAATTTTACACCCACGTAATATCGTTAATCGGTTGGCAATCGGTGATCATCTGGTTTGGGTAGCTTCTCACTGGCGTAAATCTATCTCTACTGAACAAATGGCTGAGCGAACTTGTTTAACATTTTCAGCGAAGTGTTGTCAAGCCGAGTGAACTTCCACCGTACCAAGTCGCAAACGATCTATGTGGTACAGTATAGCTGAATACGGGGGTATATAACAGCATAAATTACTCAGTACGTGCCGGCGAACGTTTGAACCATTGCCAAAGGCAGCAATCTCTAGTTTGACTAGAAAGACAGATTCATTCTGATACTGCATCTACCAGACGATGTTCGAAATTATGCGTTATCTACAGACAAATGAAGTATATGAGATTCTCAGATTCTCAACTATGTCACTCTACTCCTCGTGCTGGTTTCATGGAAAAAATCACAGACACTCAATTATGCAACCTCAGCCTATAGTCTTCCAGAGCTTCCCAGAATTATTACTGATCCTGGAGATAAAAAAACGCTGGTGTGTCCAGTCAGAGATCTCCGACCAGATTACCACCTGACCTTAATGCTTCTTAAGGAGAATCTGTGGGCTTCCTCAATAATCTGACCACGTCTTCATCAATACAAAACTAATCATACAACGTTCAGGAATATTTATATGAAAGACGTCCTTAAAAGTAATCAAATCGTGGCCAAAAACATTCCTGTCGTAAAGCCGTCAGAGTAAGAGAAGGGATGCCATGCATCCTTACCAACATGCTCATAAGGTGAGGAGACTGCCGGTTTTATTATAAATGTTAGTGCTTTGATACAGATTTGCTGACGTTAACATGTTATCATGTTTTATATATATATGGCAGTATTTGGGGCAAATTATTTCAGCTTCCAGTAAACTTCACATGGCGAGAAACCCCGCTACAATGAGACTACCGGCTCAACTTCCTCCACCTAGGGACCAGTGTGGCAGTCATGCACTAGTTGGATCATTCGTAAGGTAATAATGATAAAATAGATATACTCACCAAGGTTGTGAGATTGTTCTATTTTATACATTTATACTAAGAATGATACAACTAGTAACCCTCATCAAGGCCCTTCCCCGCAAGTGGAGCCTTGGGGGAGGTACAAAAATGAGCAAGGATTTGGACGGCCAGTGACGTCATTTGGTTGGGCGTACCGATGTAGCATGTTCCACCTAGTTACCAGTGTGGCAGTCATGCACTAGTGGGATCATTCGTATGTTATAATGATACACATAGAATATACTCACAAGGTTTGTGAGATTGTTCTATTTTATAATGTATACTTACGAATGATGCAACTAGTAACCCTCATCCAGGCCCTTCCCCACAAGTGGAAGGTACAAAAATGAGCAAGGATTCTGGACGCCAGTGACGCATATGGGTGGGCGTACCGATGCTACATGGACCGCTACTAGGCATGGGCGCACCGAAATGTTTAATGTGGCAATAGGGGTGTCACAAGGCCTTTTTGGGCTCAAAAAATGCACTAGTTTGGTCATTCTAAGTATACATTTATAAATAGAACATCTCACAACTTGGTGAGTATATGAATGGAGAAATCATATCTTGGAAACACTGCTGTTTTCTTCCTTTTCTGTCAATTCTTCAGTTGGAAAAGTACTTATGAGAATCTACATACTTACCTTCACTTTTAGCTATTCCTTCAAATTTCAAATATTTTGAACTCTTTACTGATAAATCACTGATATGAATTTTTGTATTGTAAAAAACGGCTATCAAAATTTGCTTTGTTTTTAACAGTCCACATATTTTAATATAGTTTTGAAACTTGTTACACAAAAAGAATAATCAAAAGAAAATAACAAAATGACAAATTTTGTGATTGTTTATTAAATTAGTCCAGCAGTGTGTCAGCACACTTTTAGAACATTTTGTTTCAATCATCTTAAGGGCCATGTTTTTTTCGATTCCCCTCTCCCCCGGGGAGAGTCATATCACCATAATCTCCGTGACAAACCTGACTTAATGCTTTTCATGTTTTACGCCGGTTTAGCATATACCTACGATAACCCCACTGTCAATTTGCAACCCCTGAGTGGCGCACAACGTCAGGTGCCAATGATCTAGCAACACTGACTTCTGGATCATTTTTGGTATGCTCTTTTTTTCCACCGGTTGACTCCACGGGCGGAGAGCGAACAGCGTGAGCCCCGTCCTGGGCGGCGCAGCGGTCCGGACAGTTTGGAGACGTCAAGGCTTGAATGATAAGTTACGGAGATTATAGTGATATGACTCTCCCCCAGGGAAAGGGGAATTCACCTACATCTCCTAGTACGTTCCCATCCCATTCAAGCCTGACTTAATGCCACATATTGCAACTGGTAGTCAACCCGGATACAGAGTGCTCGGCATAAGGCAAGCGGAGCTATGGTGATATGATCTCACACGCGGGAGAAGGTTGAAAGAACAAACAATATTTATCAGATGCACTTACCCCGACTTCAGTGGGTAAAATGCTACGGGACTGTGGCGACTGAAGATGTGGCAAGGTTTGCTGTGATGACGAGGAAGGTGATGATAGGATCCTAGCTGTCGTCGAACCGCTGTGTACTAGACATCTCGGAGATAACTTGTTGGAATGTATAGAACAAGCCCATCCATGGCGTCCATGATCTCTTGTATAGAATCTCGCCGGTAGGATGCCCAAGCAGCCGCCTGAGATCCTTACGGTCTGAGCTCCTATGTGCGCCCCCG
>JAMKCH010046008.1:0-11629 GCA_023653785.1 Ophioderma brevispina | reverse complement strand
AAGACAAAGTTTGTACAGGGGTCAAATTTTTAAATTGATCCAATCATGTTGAAAAGTATACCATGTTATTTGTCTAACCACAAGGATTCAGGAAAGGTATAGTTTGTACTATCTACAACGTAAAGTTTAAGAGTTATAGGCTAAAAACAGCAAAAATCAATAAAAAGGGGTCAATTTCACTTGTACAGGGGTCAAATTTTTAAGTTGCTCCGATTAAGATAAAAAATGGTGCAAATTGTTGATGGAGTTCATAGGATTAAAATAAGGAATAATCTTGACTGTCTAAAATGCTTAGTTACCGATGTAGAGGGCACAGAAGGTCAACGTCCATTGCATTCAATGGGGCTTGACCTTGTTTCCCCCCTACTTTCTTAAGAAAGCATTTGAGACACTCAAAACTATTCCTTATTTTGATCATATGAGCTCCACCAATAATTTGCACCATTTTTTATCCAAATCGGAGCAACTTAAAAATTTGACCCCTGTACAACTGAAATTGACCCTTTTTATTGATTTTAGCTGTTTTTAGCCTATAACTCTTAGAGTTTACATTGTGGATAGTACAAACTATACCTTTCCTGAATCCTTGTGGTTAGGCAAATGATGTGGCATACTTTTCAACATGATTGGATCAATTTAAAAATTTGACCCCTGTACAAACTTTGTCTTGGCCCCCTCTCCTTAAGGCACCATTTGTGACACTTAAGAATCACGTTTCAGGGGTTCCTGTCAGTCTGTCTACATATTTAATCACTCAAACCTTTTGTACTTGAGATGTGTTACAAATGTTTGCTAGCTCCTGGGCTAAAAGCTTTCAATTGATAATGAAAAGTCATTAAAGAATAAAATAAAATTCTTCGAAATTACGATCTTGCTTAAGGGGTCCATATTACCCCGCTTTACCCTATGTTAAATCGCACAAGATTCTGTTAAATCACTTAGGGTTTGATTAAGTCTTGAGAAATTATTTTAAAAAAAATCCTCAATTGACAGCGTTCAAGCTTTGACTTACGTTTAGCGGACACGGTTGTGAAAAAAATATTTAGGGGTGAAAACATTCAAAATTCTTGATTACTTAAATGTTTCCAAGGGTAAAATGTCATATATTTTCGGATTTTGGCACTTAAAACCCCATATATTTCACTGATTTTGAGAAAAATTCAGTTTTTTGGCCAATTTTAGCCAAAAATGGCCGTTTTCGGGTGACAAAAATTTTGACTTGCTAATTTCCTGTGAGTGTATGAACATGAAAACTACCTAGTAGTGACTAATTCTTTATGCTAATCATGTGACAGGGGTACATTTGTAATATTCAAATCATTAAATCGGATCAATCTATTCCTTTATTTTTGTAACAGGGTTAGAAAGTCGGCCGTCAGGGTGACAATTGATTTGGGAAAAAATGCAATTTTCGCCCAATTTTGTGATTGAAAAAGCCATAACTCCTCAATGGTATGAGCTATGGTGATGCTTCTTGTGTCTTTTTGTTCAGTATTTCAATAGCTAAATAGTGATATCAAACTTGACTAAGTTGAATGTACTGAAAACAAAGAAGCAATATGTTACCCCTACCCCAACATTTCGGAGGGCGTGAAAAAATAAAGGCCTTCGCAAAAAAAATAATCCTTCAAAACTGTGAGGTTTAAGGCTAACAAATATAATTGCTATAGCCTAAGCTCTCCCTCTTATATTTGTTTAGCCTGAGAGTCCAGTTGTGAAGGACTATTTTGTTGCGCCCGATTTTGCTCCAATTTGAGGACTTCGGGCAGACAATGCCTGTCCAGTGCTATGGAAAAAAAATTCACTGTTTTAAGAATTATGCATTTTAATTTCAGATTCAGTTTCTACACAAGATTTCACCCTAGAAAAAATGGTATTGGAGTAGGATATCTTCCCTTTAAGTTTCCACCATTCTGTCCACCAAACGTAAGTCAAAGCTTGAACGCTGTCAATTGAGGAAAACGTATATTTTCACTCAATATCGCAATACTTACGTATATGTTGTTAAACTGTAGACGTGTATGTGAAGCTTCTGGGACACAACATAGTTCTGAAACCTATTTAAATTGATGGGGCATGTTATCTAGATGTCAAAAATATCAATATCTCAAAATCATTTTTTACCAAAAAATGTAGGTTTTGAATAAAGGACCCATCCAAATTGCCTTTGGCTCATATGGCAGTTCCACATCATACATAATCTTAATGCCAATTGTATCTCAAGTATGTTTAGCTCACTTAGAGCATAAAAACACAAACATTTTGATGCTAAGCTAAAGTTTAACTATTTTTTTCAGGTGTTAGTAGAAACATGAATTTGAGGAAAGAAAGTATATTTTCACCCAATTCGTCTATACTTACGTATATTTACAAACTTTAGAAGCTTATTGTGAGCTTCTGGGATGCAATATATGTTTGAAACCTATTTACATAGATGGGGCTTGTAATATAGATGTCAAAAATACCAATATCTCAAAAATAATTTTTTGCCCAAAAATGTATGTTTTTGGCTAAAATGACCCAAAACCACCTTTGGCCCACATTGGCAGTTCCACATCATACCTAATCTGAATGCCAATGATATCTTAATATATTTTCAGCTCACTTTGGAGAATAAAATATGCATGTTTTGAATGCTTAGCTAAAAGTTTAACTATTTTTCAGGTTTTAAAACATGAATTTGAGAAAAACGCATATATTCACCCAATATCGCCTATACTTACTGTATATTTTACAAACTTTAGAAGCTTATTGTGGGATTCTGGGACGCAATATACGTTCGAAACCTATTTACATAGATGGGGCATGTAATATAGATGTCAAAAATACCAATATCTCAAAAATCATTTTTTTGCCCAAAAATGTATGTTTTTGGCTAAAATGCCCCAAAACCACGTTCGGCCCACATTGGCAATTTCACATCATGCCTAATCTGAAAGTAGACATAATAAGCTGTCCATTGATGTATGATGTAGGTGTATGTAGGGTGGACTATTAAACTCCTAAAATAGCCACTTTGGGGAGTAGGTTCCAATACTCTACACTATGTTTCTTTCAAAACACTTGGATTTTGTCTGGCCATTGGACAGTAATAACCCTGGAATGGAATGCCATACTGTAATATCTGGTGATGTTCTATGCTACATGCATATTTCTGTGAAGTTGATACCAAAAAAAGCTGGTTGGACTTCACATTTTTCACCATCACATCTCTGTTAAGCTCAATATATCCCCAAGGCCACTACATATACTAACTACATACAGCTTGCAATATGATTATTGCACTACTGTGAAAATTAAGAACTAATCAGTTAGCTCACAAGTGGGACTCATCTATTGGATCACTATTTGAGGCTTACTGATGATCCAATTGTCTTATCCAAATCGACCGAACCACATAAACAATGTGTGGACCGTAAGTATACAAGGAGTGAACTCTTAAGTATAACACAGGGCACATCAGGTAGACTTAGTCAAGGTGACTGGAATGTGATCAAGTCCCTGGCCTGAATGAACAAAACCCTAAACGAGAGGAAGGAAAAAGAAGGAAACTCTCTCAATGTTATGAATCCTATAAAGAAGTCTGGTGTCTGTAACCCGCGTCTGGAATGCCCAGTCAATTGAACAACAGATGTTGATTTTGTGACAGTGTGGAATAAACTTCCCTCCAAACGTCGTTGCAAATTACAACTCAAAGTTGCATTTAAGAAAGTGAAAGGCCTCAAAAACATTACCGTTTTCATTAACTTAGATAATTGGGAACCTTGTAATTGTTCTGGTATTTTACTATGGAAATTGTAACGGGGAAGGCCATAATTTTTATTATTCCTGTGTTACAGACTCACAGTGGTCCCGTGGCTTTCTTTTAACATGTTGATGTAAGTTTATATTATATTGATGTTATTTTATTATGCATAAAAGTGCAATTTCATGCTATTTGTATGTCTCTCGTTATTCATTTTTTCCCAAAAATTGTGGCATTTCCATCATAACATACTCTCTGGCATGAGAGTGTATGTGTCGCTTTAATTATTTGGATACATGCAAATTATGTCTTTTTGCTAATTCTGTAATAGTATACATGGATGTACGGTACGCTGAATTTTAAGGGTTTTATTCTTTTTTTTATCATGTTTATATAGCTGTTGTATGCATTTGGAGTTTGTAACGCGCCTTGCGGTTGTTTGAACATAAGGCGCTATATAAATATATGTTTATATTATTACATAATTCTGAGAAAAATCTCATGGACTTGTGATCACAGAGCATGGTTAGGGAGATAGGCCGCGATGACCACAAGTTGTGATTGATGAATACCCTTGTGGTTATCGTATCCATTCTCTCTCACGTCTTGGTAAAAGAGGTGAGCGGCATCTGGTCATCCTCCACGATGGCTTTGTGGAACCCACGAGAAGAAACCGCCATAATGTTATCCATCCCTTTGAATGTTTTAAAAACTCTCAATAGAATCTGGCAGACAACATGCCATTGAGGTTGATCGCTGTTTATCGTCCCCAACCACGGGCTTTTAATAATCTCACTGTATCAATGTTTTCAAGGACGTTTCCAACATTCTTGAGAATGTTTGTATTGATATGACTCCAATATACTCATCTGTGGTGATTTCAATTTCCACATGGACATACCAGAGTTAAATGACTGTAAAAAACTCACTGACATTTGTGTTCAGCCGGTCTTGTCCAGCTTGTTTCTGAACAAACGCATATCGGAGGGCACTGTTAGATCTTGTCATCACAATGAGTACAATAACTGTATCATTGGTGACTGCATGTTGTTAGACTCTTCCTTCAGATCATGCTGGTGTCAGACAGATTCAATGTTAATTCTTATCGGCCCCTCCGGACAGCACAAATTCAGAAGCAAAAGCTGCGCAAGATCCGTGAAATAAAATTAGATTTGTTCTGTGATGATCTTTGTACGTCCTTATTGCCAAGCCAGTAATGATTGGATTTCTTGCATCATAATAAATTATAATACTGTGCTTCGTGGGGTAATGACCAGCATTGCCCCGAAAAATACGTAGAATCGTATCTAGACCAAGTTCGCCATGGTACAATGAAGATCATGTACTAAAACGTGGGAAACGTGCTGCTGAACGCAAATGGAGGAGGTCTGGTCTGTCTGTCCACAAGCAAATATTTGATTGGGAAAAAAGTGAAAGTGAAAGAGTACAAAACTGCTCTGAAGAAACTGGTCTAGAAAAGTGATCACCAAGAACAGATCATGGGTTAGTGACTAAACAAAGCTTTTTTCGCATCATGACAAGATATCTGCCCATAGGCCCAATGCAAGTCCTGGCCTAAACATCATTCGTATCAGTTGCTGCTCAGGAGTTGTCGAATTTTTTGATCAGAAGGTCCGTGGTCTTCGTTTGGTTTTGGACCAGGCTCGTATGTGTACAAACTATGCCTTGTTGCCAGAAAAAAGGAATGCAGTCGTGCGTTCACACCACTTTGTAAACTTCTGAAGTGAACTTCGGGAAGTACTCACAGGCTCTAAAATGAAGTCATGTTCCCTCGACCCTCTTCCTGCTTGCCTGATGCAGACACTTTAGAATGCCTCCTACCATTAATTACTACCAGTGTCAACATGTCCCTTCATGGAGGGTAGCTTCCCTTCCGCCTCCTTTTAAAGGCTGCTCTGTCACCCCAATTCTAAAAAACCCTATTAGACCCAATGTGATGAAAAATTTACAGGCCTATATCAAACTTGGATTTTCGGGTAAGACAATAGAGCGTTGTGCTATGAAGCAATTTGTTGATTATGTAAACAAAAAACTTATTTGCCTCATCTCAGTCTGCTTATAGGAATTACAGCATAGAAAGAAACTGAACTTAACCGGGTATACAATGACTGCTCATTCATTAAGGACAATGAGATGGTGGTGAGTCTACTTATTCTCTTAGATTGACAGCCAGCCTTCGAAACCATAGATCATAAGGTTTTTATGATCGTCGCATGTCCGCTATGGTGTTGAGGGCTATTGCCCAAATCTTGGTTGTCATCATATCTGAAAACCGTACTCAAAGTGTTGTGATTGGGGGGACTTAGCAGTGATCCTGTCCAGCTCGATTATGGTATGCCCCAGGGGTCCGTAAGTGTCCACTTAATTTTATCATCTACACGGCACCCCTGGAGGATATCTCAAAGGCTCATGGTGTCTCATGTAAACATATGCGGATGGTACACAGTTGTATATCAGTCTCAATGCCGGCCAGTCACCAAAATTTACAGTGTGATAAGGTCCGAAAAAAAATTGTAAAAAGATATCAAGATTTGGATGGAGAGTAACTTTCTGTCTTAAATGGACACTAAGGACTGAGGTTATACATTTAACATCGCGTTTCTCCAAGTCATTAAATACCTCCATCAACTGCTGTTAAGCCTCGTTGAGACAGCTCGGAGTGTTAGTTGATCTAGGAGCTATCTTGATAAGCATCTGGGTATGGATCAACATGTTAATAGCATTTGCCGTGGCGATACCTTTGCTTTAGAAGATTGGCAAACTGCGCAAATTTCTTGATCAAAAATCCACGACAGGACTCTTATTTTCAGGTTTTTCATTTAGCAGGCTTGACAACGTAAACAGCCTTCCTTTAGGATCCCACAGGAAAGTATTCGAAAACTTCAAAGAATACAAAACATGGCTGCTAGGGTTATCACCCTCACTAGTAACTTGACCATATTACCCATGTTTTGCCGTCACGTGACCAGCTCCATTGGTTACCTATTGACCTCAGGGTAATATTTAAATCATTCTCCTTACATATAATGCATTCCATGGCCATTGCCTCCATCTATTTGTCCGAGCTGATTGCTCCCTATATTCCACCTCGCAGTCTTCGTGCAGGCCAGTTCAGACCTGAAAGCCATTTGCAAACAGTCTGTTGCCGTACTAAGACCTATGGGATCGGCTTTTGCTGTAGCCGCCCCGAGGCTATGGAATGCCCTACAGATCAAATCCACAAGCTTACAGTTGTCTCCCCAGTTGAAGAGCCTGCTAAAGACACATCTCTTCACAGATGCATATCAATGGTTGTTTTTTCACCTTCTTTGATCATTTTTGCCCACTGTGTTCGATTTGCTTTGCTGTTGTAGTCATGCAGTTATTTTTAATATAACTTACTTGCTTGCTATTCCTTTAGCGCATCGAGACAATCTTATTGTGTTTTGCGCTCTATAAAAGGTGGATTATTATATTATTATTGTTCAAACCTTCAAGCGCATTACGCTCCACGAGCTTCAGATTTGTGCGACGATTTCTGGGTGGTTTATAGTTAGAAACTTCCTTATTAACGGCCTTAATAAACGACTCTAATGCAGCGTCCCGAGTTTTAGGTTTCCAGTCTGATTTTGTTTTGATGAATGGTAAAGGCCTGGTGTCAACAGACTCATCATCCGTATTGTTTAACGAACTATCGTCTTTGTGAAAGTATTGACGCAACCTCAATTTACGATAAAAGGCATCTAAATCCTCAAGTAAAGTGGTGTTGTCAAAATTATCTGGCTGAGGACAAAAGGTAAGGCCTTTGGACAATACCTTGACCTCGTCTGTAGAGAGTGGTCTGTTGGATAAGTTTACGACACATTTTCTATGGTGTCTGGTGAATCTACGGTTGCGTGGCTT
Source organism: Ophioderma brevispina (assembly GCA_023653785.1). NCBI lineage: Eukaryota > Metazoa > Echinodermata > Ophiuroidea > Amphilepidida > Ophiodermatidae > Ophioderma > Ophioderma brevispina. The sequence goes on along the minus strand of JAMKCH010046008.1, from coordinate 3,981 downwards.
TTTCCCAACGTTATGTTGTTCGTTATAACTATGTTCCTTACCAGGTTCCTTGTGCATAGACCTGTCCCGTTCTTGTTTGTCGTGATTCTTCTTCAGTCGCCTTGGTTCCAAAATAGAAAGAAGTTTTTGCTCCTCATGTTGCAAAATAGAAAGAAATTCACCATATTTGTCATCATCAACACGGTTCCGAAGTAAATTCATAATACGGTCCCGATCACATTCCAGATCCATCCTAGTGTGCACAGTATGGTTCTTAAGAAGGACGAGCAGGTTTGTCTCAGCTCGTCTCAAAATCTGGTTCCACTTAAGATGTAAATCACGGGATGGTTGGATTGCACTCAAATGCAATTTAATGGTGAGACCTTTCGGAGTCGATTGCCTTTTTTCTATGTAGTCGGTATAATTCTCAATATGGAAATTTTATGAAATTTATATATATATATAATATATGTGGTCGTGGTTGCTGCCCAGCACTGGAAGGATATAGTGTCAAATGTCCAAACAAGATGAGTACTGGAAACAGTGCTGAAAATGTAGTTAACATGATGTTATCATGTAAGTAGAACGACGTTTCGACATAATTGTCTTTGTCAAGTTCCTTAAAACTACTCTTAAAGCTACAAAAGTTTATACATCATTAAAATATACAATCCATGGTGTCAAATATGGGCATATACAAAACGTTGGTATGACGTTCAAACAAAATGTGTAAGAGTCAGAAAATCCAACTGCACTTGAGAAGGTCGAATTTAACGTTCATGCCGGAGGGTTTGATGGTATTTAACGTGGCAATGATACGTTGTTCAGCAATGTGTCTGAGATGGTCTGGGTTGCCAGCAGTGGAAAGAATAGCTGTGATGGAAACATGGTTGATGGAATGATCAGATTGGTTGAAGTGGACAGCAACAGGTTTGGATTTGACATGATTGCGGATGGAGCGGATGTGATCAGAAAAGCGCACAGAAATGGGAGTTTTTGTTTCTCCGATATAAAGCTTTCCACACTTCTGGCAGACGATGGCGTAGATCACATTCTTACTGGTACATGTGAATGAAGATGTGATGTGGTGTCGTCTGCCGTTGGATCCTGTGACGTCAGGAGTGCTTAGAGCGTACTGACAAGTCTTGCACCGTGGTCTGTGACAGGGGGACTTGCCAGGTGAGTCAGTATATGGATCGGAAGCGCGAATGAGATAATTGGATATATTCTGTTCGCGACGCCAGGCGGTGATGAGAAATTGGCTGAAAATGTGTTTAGTTGAAGTGTGCTTCTGCAATGTAGAGTAATTTTTCATAACGATGTTGCGAATGACTGTGTTGATCGGATGATACTTAAGCACTAGGGGAATGCGATCAGTATCCTCGGAAGTCTTTTCCTTGGGTGAAGCGTTAGAGGCCCTATCAAACAGAATATGCGATTTGTTCGGGTGAAGAAAACGGTTCCTCAGGATAGCCGCGGTGGTGAAAAAAGAGATCATGTGTCTGGACTGGTGGATGAAAAAGTCTTCGTCTTGACTGCAGATTCTACGAAGGCGATAGAGTTGGGAATATGTATGGAATTCGTGCAAGCTGGTCATGGCTAGAGAGTATCGGAGATAACTGGGAGTTGTTGGTTTATAAAAGATGGTAGTAGAAAGGGACGAGCGGAGTCAATTGAGATGGAGAGGTCCAGGAAGTTCACTGATGTTTCGGAAAATTGGTCAAAGTGAAAGATAAATTTTTTTTTTTGGGATTGTTCAAACGAGGAGACATACTCAATGAACTGCGACAGATCGGATTGGGTGGCTTCCATCACGCCTACAATGTCGTCAATGTAGCGATTGAAAAGGTAGGGTTTGGGACCGTCATAGGAGTTGAACAGCATTCCTCAAAGTATCCCACACGAACACAGGAATAGCCTGGGCCGAGTTTTGAGCCATAGCAAGCCTTTTGAGCGCAGATAATGTTTCTGTGAAAGTTGAAGTGATGAGTGAAACCAGTTAAACATGTTCGGTAGGATGTGGTGGTTTGAAGGTTGTTTGGATGCGCGACGATCGAGGAAAGTATTTGAGCGCGGTTAAGCCTTTCACGAGGGTCTGAAGTGTACAATGAAACAGATATCCATTGTGAAATAAAGTCTGTGTGTTCACCAAAGCGCAAAACCATTGAAGATAAGTTAGAGCGTGTGATGGTGTGCCTTAATAAAGAAAGGAAGGACTAGACGATTGGCTCGAACAGACTGGTTTTTATCGATATATTCAGCAATGTAAAAACAGTAGGACAACTGTGTGCTGAAATAATGGGACGGCCAGGGTGTTCTCTTTGTGGATCTTGGGGAGGAGGAGGAGGAGATAAAATGATGAAGAAGAAGAAGCAACAGGTGAAGAGTTGATCAATGAGACAGCGGTGGGATTGGGTAGATTTAACGGATGCCCGTAAAATCTTCAATATTCGCGAAGCTTACAGCAAGATAAAGTCGTTACTCAGAAACAACTGCGCCTCCCTCTCGGCAGGATCAATCACAAACTATCGTGTGCGAAGTGACTGAGAGCTTGGAGTTCTCTGCGGTGAGGTCTTTATTCTGGATGAGGATTGCGTAGCAAATTAGTTGTTAATGCAGCCACAGTTTATCAATAACTTCAGCAGAATCCTTAGTTGACCATGTGGAGGGGTCCATGATGATCGCTGAGGTTGCAAACGTTCAAAAATGTCAGGTTGGACATGTGATCAGAGTCCTTGTCATGAAAAAAAGCCTTAAGACGAAGTCTGCGAAAGAAAGCTTCAGTGTCAAGGCGAAGTCTTGAAGAGTGGGTGTATCTGTGTGAGGTGTAGAGGGATGAATGAAAGACCCTTGCTGAGGACAGATATTTGATTGTCAGTTATGAAAGATCATGTGGAATAGTGACGACGGAAGCTGAGCACTGGTATCTGTATCCGGGGTCTTCAGACGACTGGTTAGCCTCTTTTGATCGGCATTCCCCTAGTGCTTAAGTTATTCATCCGATTCAAACAGTCATCGCAACATCGTATGAAAAAATTACTCTACATTGACAGAAGCACACGTCAACTCTAAAAACATTTTCAGGCAAATTTTACATTTTTAATTTTGTATTTGAACAGAATATATCCAATTATCTCATTCATCCGATCCATATACGACTCACCTGGCATGTCACCCTGTCACAGACCACGGTGCAAGACTTGTCAGTACGTTCTAAGCACTCTTGACGTCACAGGCTCAACGGCAGACGACACCACATCACATCTTATTCACATGTACCCAGTAAGAAGTGATCGACGCCATCGCTATGCCAGGAAGTTTGGACAGCTTTAATCGGAGAAACAAAAACTCCCATTCTGTGGCGCTTTTCTGATCAACATCGTCCATCCGCAAATCATGTAAATCCAAATCCTGTTGCTGTCCACTTCAACCAAATCTGATCATTGCCATCAACATGTTTCCCATTCAAAGCTATTCTTTCCACTGCTGGCAACACAGACCATCTCAGACACATTGCTGAACAACGTATCAGTGCCACGGTAAATACCATCAAAACCCTCCGGCATGAATATGAACGTAAATTCGGACCTTTCAAGTGCAGTTGGATTTCTGACTTTACACTTGGTTTGAACGTATACCAAGTTGTATATGCCCAGATTTGACACCATGGATGTTATTTTAATGGATTTATAAAATTGTGAAGCTTTAAGAGTAATTTTAAGGGAATTGACAAAGACAATAATATCGAAAACGCGTTATACTTACATGATACAATCATGTTTAACTACATTTTCAGCACTGTTTCAGTACTCATTCTTGTTGGACATTTGACACTATATATATATATATATATATAATATATATCTTATATATATATATATATAATAGATATAAGATATATATATATATACCATAAAAGGCGCTGGAGTAGCTGTATGTAAAGGAGATAAGGAAAGGACGCTAGCAGAAACAGAAGATCATCCACAGACTTGGTTGCCTAAA
>JAMKCH010046007.1:0-54868 GCA_023653785.1 Ophioderma brevispina | reverse complement strand
AAGTATATCATGCGATGACCAATTGCTGTCCATATGACCTTGGACCTCATTCTGTGTACGCATTATGTAAGTTGGGTCAGCAGTTCTGATGACCAAGTTTTGTAATTATAGCAATTGATATGTGGAGTGAGAAGGGTTTCAAGATTTTCAAAGAATACCCCCTTAATTGGCCAGGTGACCTTTGACCCAAACCTGTGAACATCCCATATGAGCATTGGGTCAGCAGTTATTCTGACCAATTCTAGTAATTATAGCAATTGATTTGTGGTAGAAATAACAAAGGAGGGTTAGAGTGAATGATCTGTAATGACTCTGCGTGACCTTTGACACCAAGCTGTGAACACCCATATGGGCCTTGGGTCAGCAGTTCTTCTGACCAAGTCTAGTGATTATAGCAATTGTTTGTGGCTGAAACAGCAAAAAGAGGGTTAGAGCAACTGACCTGTATTGACCAATGCATGACCTTTGACCCCAATCTGTGAATACCCTGTATGACACTTGGGTCAGGGGTTATTCTGACGAAGTCTGGAAAGGATCAAGCCAACCGTGTAACACTAGAAGCATTATAAAATATTAAGAGGGATTAGAGAGACTACCCCCTTTTTGACCCCTAAATGACTTTGGATTCAAAATCTGCGTATGGCCAGGCACCTGGCAATCATTGTGACCGAATGGCTTTGATAGCATGTGAACTGTGGGAGAAGGAAAAATGGGGTTAGAGAGACTATGACCCTTATTGGCCCTACGTGAACCCTATGGGCAAACTGTAAACACCATATATGAAGCTTGGGTCAGGGGTTCTTGTGGCCAATTCTCATTGCAATCAGAGCAACCATTTGGCACTATTAAGCAGCATTTTGAAGAGGTACAAAGAAAGAAGTCTGGAAATCGAGAAACGGCAGTATTATATCATGCGGCTACACCGCATGATATAACTAGAGCTTCCATGCAAATGTCACAAATATTTGTTTGCATATTTCATGGGCTAATTTGCATAATATATTAAAAAATAGAAAATACATTATTATATTTATTGTAGATGCTGTGGTAAAAAGACCACCATAATTATGAAAGCTTATAGCTAGGTCATCCCTGTACAGAGGTCACTGTTGACATTTATTGCATTCTTTAAAATGGAAAATATATAGCTAAATTCACTTAGTCAAGTAAGTCAGCTCCACACCACTGATGATTTCTTTAAATAATGGCCACACGTGATGATGGCCATGGTGAGCCCAAGGCCTCTTGACTGTTCCCGGTTAATTTTTTTAAAATAGGCATGAACACACTTATTTTCGCTGATTACCAATAATACAAACAAACGAGCAGGCGGATGCTGTTTTTGCACCTACCAAGGTCATATTTCTATACTAATTAAAATATTACAACTGTGCACTACTACTGTGTTCAATACGCCACACTCATCATAGCAACTACAAACATGCTATAGCCCACACTATTTTAGAAGTCATTTTGGAAATCTGAAAAAAAAACACCGTGCCTCATCTTTGCAAGGGTAAACTTTCCGAACAAACTACATGCCTGACTATGTTCTTGGATATCTAAGGATCATTTTAAGCAAGGGTTGCCTGGCGAAATCAATGAGAAAGTGCATTTTTCTGTGCTGTAAGTCTGAGGTGTAATGGATTGGGCACTCGGTAAACATCTAAGCGTCCACCAATGAGCTCGATGATTCAAGATGGCCGTCCGACCTCTAGCCTTTATTACTCTATCTCTAAGGGTGAGCCAAGTACTTGACAGGTGCACAGAATGTCTGTGCTTGTTTATAATTATCATCTCGTTTGTATCGCAAAAATTCAGTGCAAATAACAATGGTTCTGTGCTTGTTTATATTACACCTATGGCACAGAAGCACTCTAACGGAGTGGCCAAGCTTTGAAAAGTGCTCTAGTTTTCGAGTTACCCCTCCCCTCGGTACAACAAAACACAACCACCTTTATTTGAAGGGTAAATATATGAGATTTAAGAAAATGATGGTTGTGGTTGAAATATTTGGTGGCAGGGATGATTTCTAGGCCAAAAAATATAGTCAGGTAGAAGTTTAGGCACACAGCCTGAAGGATGGAAATGGAGTACAGACTTTTTCTATTGCTAGATTTTAGTTCATTAGGACCTGAGCCAATAATTTTTGGAGGGTGTGCAAAATTTGTTACAGTGCCATTTTTAAAAATCCAATATGGCTGCTACCATGTCCAAAATCACTAATAATCCCTTAAGTATTTTCCGATAGAGACAAATATTTCTGGGTACTCCGGTGTTTTAAGCACGAGAAAGTGTTGGTAATGTAAATTTTATCATTACATTGCTACAAAAATCCAATATGGCTGCTCAAAGGTCAAATATGCTCTCGGAATCATTAAAATGATCTTAACACCTCCATTATACCTATTTACGCTACTTGAATACATGCTGAACACTTAAAATATGTTCTGCAGGTGTTCAAAATCTGTTGCAATTGATCACACTCTGCAAATGTTACTTTAACACCTCTAGAATGCATTTTCAACGCATCCGTACACGTCAAGTGTTCTGCACATTTTGCAGTTTAGAGGCTTAATTCCAGTGTCTATATGCATGCTTTATGCTTTACACTTATGAGATACATGTATTTGATCACTAGAAACTCTTATTTGGCATTTCTCTGTAATGGACATTTTCAAAACTCAAGATGGCAGCCAATACAGCCGCCTTTAAAATAGTAAAACCTACATTATATGTGTATTATATGTAGTTACATCAACTATAAAGGTGTAAATTAAGGTATGGGATAAGTATTTGACCATTTGACATTCTTATCTGGAATTTCTATTTCTTTAACATGCAAAAATGTTAAGATGGGGGGCCAATGTGGCTGCCTTTTTACCTTCTTTAAAACTAATAAATTACGTTAGATCTGTATTGTATTTAGTTAAAACACTCAAAATGATTATTAAAGTTTAAAGTATGAGATGTATGTTTTTGAGCATTAATAACTCGTATCTGGTATATTTGTTTTGACAACATACTTAAATTCAAAATGACGGCCAGTATATTATGACTATATGACAATTCGTAGGTTTTAAAGATCTTAAAGAGACATGAGGAGATTTCCAGGAAGAAGCGCCCCCAATTTTTCTCGAACCCCGTTTTTTTACCTATTTGGAATGCTTACCAATGTATTAGATCACACCTGAAGTGAATAAGCCACATACGCCGTCTTTATGTAACAAGATGATGATTTAGTAGTTTCTGTCGTGCACGACAGAAAGTCAAAGCATTGTTTTCTATGAGGAACGATTACGATCGCAGGCAAGTTCAAAACAAGGTTTGCGGTTTTCTTTTGAACCTGTTTGTCCAATAAACCTTCGAAACGTTCTCGGTAGATGGTCTACAACCGATCTAGTGAAATTTTAGAGAAATTCGTAACCTAAAAAAATCTCCTGTCACTTTAAAAGGCAGCCATATTGGCTTCCATCTTGATTGGTAAGCTTGTTAACACACTTGAAATGTCAGATATGAGTTCCTACTGGGTATAGAGCGCAGAATTATGCCTCTATCACCTATACTTGATGAATTATGGTCACTTGAAATGATTTCAGGGCATATTGGGTTTTAGGGTGGCCATATTGGATTTGATCAAATGTTGTGATCAAATCACGTCAATAACCGGTCAAAAGATTCCTCGTGCTTTAAAACCTGGATCTAGTGCATAAAATTATGGCCATTTGAATGAATTTGAGAGTGATAGCGGCCATATTGGATTTCTAGAAAATGCCACTGCATGAAATTTTGCACACCCTCCAGAAATTATTAGCTTAGGTCATCATTGACAAAAATCGATCAATAGAAAAAGTCTGTACTCCATTTCCACCCTGTGCCCACAATTCCTCCTGACTAATACATTTTCGGCTGCAAATTAAGCAAAATTATTTTATTTTTTTAAAGTAAAAATATTACCATCTTATTTTTATGGTATCCTTTTTGTTATTGATATAGGTTTTATACATTGCATAAAGGGTTCAGGTAATACTCATTGTAGTGACATGTGATTAAAAGGATGTTTTTTTAAGGGAAAAAGTCATTTGGGGGCTAAATTCTAGACCCTTTTATATATTGTATAAAACAAATCTATAATATAAATGTCAGAGATAGATAGTATTGCATCACAATTAAAATTTGTTTTGCTAAGAAAATTAATAAATCTAATTGCTTAAAATTTTAGCTCAAAACCATGATTTTATTACCCAAAAAACACCCCTGCCACCAAAGTTTTTGACCACAACCATTTTTAAAAATTATTTACACTATCTTTCGAATAGAAGTGGTTTCGTTTTGTTGTACCGAGGGGAGGGGTTGTCGACAATTTTGCAGTCCAAACCGCTCCACTACTCTCTTCTGACGTAATTTACAAAGAAACTGGCCACAAAGCCCCCTTCTTATATAGTACTGCATAAGTCAAATAATAACACTTCAAACTTAATTTATGTCAAAAGTAGGAGCGGGTTGCAGCTAGATTTCTCACAAAACAACGTAAAGATTTTGTTCAAAACTTGCATACAAAAACAAGCAGTCTTCTCAACAAAGGGGTGTAGCTTAAGTAGTTATTTAATTGGGAAATATTGATTCGCCAACATTAAATCACTGAATGCGTTAAAAGAGTTTGTTTGCCAGTGGTGTGAATCTACCCCCCCACCCCACAATCTCCAAATAGCATTGTACTCAAATAAAAAGTCTCATAGGTTAATATTGTGTTGCCAAAACACTTTATTTTAAGATACATAATATTATTTATTTCAGTCCTCTAACGTTAGCTGTTCTTAAGTTCAAAGAAATATATTTTCATTAAAATATTCCTCTATATCCATATACACACACATTATATTCATCCACATAATCTACATATAACTTGGTATTTTGCACTTTAAAATTTTCTCTGCCAAGCAAAAGGCACAGGTATATATAAAAGGGTAATTTTGTGATCCATGGCTCATCTCACTTAAATCAAAAAGGGGTTGAACACCATTAGGCTGGTATTCTGAAAGTTAGACTAACTTTAGACAAATGCTTAAACCAGGATTAGTCCACAGAGTGGACCTTTTTTCCTTTCAACATATGTGAAAGTTCAATGTAACAGGTGAGGAATTCCTCATGGATGGACCCTTATGTCCCATCCATGAGGAATTTTCTCACCGGGACAGCAACATTTTTAGGGCGCCGACGGGGCACCTAATAGCTTGGCTTTGGAAACGGTTACGGCGGTCCGTAAGTAACGTAGGGATGCGGCCCTAGCGATTGCGTGCCTTCGTTTCCGTGTTTGCGAGCACCGAAGGACCGCGACAAAAACGTTCAATTTTCTTCTCTCTAGGTTCTATAGGTTCAGACACAATTACGATACATATTCGAAACAACATAGTACAGGACCCTCTTAGCAAAATTCTCCATAGAACAACCCCTTCGTTTTCCGGAGATAACGTTCAATCTCTACGCGCAGTCTAAACTATATATCTTTCGGCATCTGTGACACAGACTACACATACTACACACGTTCCGGACCGCCGTAGGAAACGTTAGCCAAATGGGGATTTCTACTTACATCACGATATAGGTTCCCTCATCGGTGTTCCAAATGGTGGAAAATATATAAGGAAGCGTGCTCGAGATACCCGATGACCGAAGAATTAATTTTCTTCGGCAGATATTTATCAAGATGAAAGTTCTCAACATGTTTGCCTTGGCGAAATTTAAAAAATATTTTTAAAACCAACTGTATAATGGCCTCCCCACGTAACACGCCATATTGGGTCATGTCAATCGTGACCCCGAGTTGTCTTCCACACCTGTGACCAATCTGAGCCGATGACACACATATAACAATTTCCTATGTAGCGCAGCTGCTAAGGCGCTGACGAACACTTTGCATTATTTTCCCCCCGTTGGTCCTGGGTTCGAAATTCGGTCAAGAGAGTTTGATTTTTCAAATTGTTGTTATTTTAGTTTTCTCTTGTTTGAGCTGTTTTGCTTACATGAAGATGTGCCGTTGTGTGTTGTTTGTTTTGTTTCTTTCTCCCCTTTTCCCCCCTTTTTTCTTTTTTTTTTAACAACCTACCAGCTTAAATTGAATCAGAAGTCAACGAAGTTGGGGATGAGTAGGGCCAAAAAATGAAAATAATAATAATGAAACAAAATTACAACGGAAACAAAAGAATTTTTTTTTTAATTTTTTATAAAATACAAAATAACAAATTCAAAAGAATTAACAATTGAACAATGATTGAAAAAAAGAAAACGCTAATTCAATAAAAACTAGGCATCGATTTTGGCTTTTAGAAAGAACGAGAATATCATGCGGTGACTACTTGCACTGTCATGTGACCTTTGACCCCAATCTATGTACACTTTATAAGGGTTGGGTCAGAAATTCTTCTGACCAAGTCCGGTGATTCTAGCATTGATATCTGTGTGAGTTCCTATCAATATTTTCAAAGAAATGCCCCTTTAATCGCCTCAGGTGACCTTGTGACCCAAATATGTAACACCCCCTATGGCCTTAGGTGAGTGGTTCTTCTGACCAATTCTAGTGATTATAGCAATTGATTTGTGGCATAACCAGCCAAAAGGAGGGTAAGAGCAACTTGACCTGTATGACCCCTATGTGACCTTTGACCTCAATGTGTAAACACCTCATATGGCCTTGGGTCAGCGGGTTCCTCTGACCAAGTCTAGTGTTATAGCAATTGATTTATGTGGGCAGAAACAGCAAAAGGAGGGTAAGAGCGATTGACCTCTAATGACCGGCCTGTTGACCTTTGACCCCAATCTGTTCACACCCTGTTGCACTTGGGTCCGGGGTTATTCTGAAGAAGTCTGGTCCCGATCACATTAAAAACTGTTTAACACTATTAGCATTTTTGAAATAATTAAGAGGGATTAGAGAGACTGCCCCTTTTTGGCCCCTAAATGACTTTGGATTTAAAATCTGAACACCCCGATATGGCCAGGCCTCTTCTGGCATCACTGGTGACCGAATGGCATCGATAGGACATGCGAACTGTGGGAGAAGTAGGAAAAGGGTGTTAGCGCGACAATGCCGCTATTGACCTACGTGACCCCTATGGTCAAACTGTGAACACCGTATATTAACCTTGGGTCGGGGGTTCTTGTGACCAATCTCGTTACAAAATCCGACCAAGCCTCTGGCACTAGTAGCATTTTGAGGCAAGGTATAAACAAGAAAAAGAAGAAAGAAAGAGAAAGAAATCGAGAGAGCAATAACATGCGGCTGCAACCGTCATGATATAAAGACAGGACAAAATAACGAAAGATTTTAAAGAAAACAAAAAAAAAAAAAAAACATATAACTTAAAATTAATTAAAATAAATTATATTAAGCAATCAAAATTAATAACAAAAGTTAATGAACAGAGTAATGTAAAAAAAATAACAATGCCTAATGACAATACACCAATAACAAAGTCCTAAAATAAAAAAATGAACTAATAAAAATAAAAATCTTATTTAAACTAATAAAAAATAAAGAAAGTTTGATCAACTAATAATAATAAAACAAAATTACAATGGAAACAAAGAAAATAAATTTAAAATATAAATAAATACCAATAAAAATGCAAAGATTACAATTGAACAATGAGTGAAAATAGAAACGCTATAAGACAATAAAAAGAAAAGACGGAAACAAATAAGATTTCACAGAAACATATACATAAAATTAATTAAAAAATCATAAATCTTAATAATAAAGCAGATTAAAATAAAAACAAAAATTATAAGGCCAATGGAATTGTGATTGATAGTTCGTCGGGTTAAATGTTTTTACGTCATTAGTATCAGATGGTGTCTAAACCTAAATTCATATATCTAACATCAGACTTTATAACCGTTTGGATACTTTTAAGTATATTTCCTTCAAAAAAAAATTTTCAGATGAATATTGTAAGCTCGTCGCGTATATATGATCAGGAGCATTGTTAGGGAAATCTAAAATTTCATTATTAACCACTAAACCCCCTCAGGCACAAAAATAATGTTAAAATGATCAGAACGACATGTCTGATATTTGAGAAGCGAAGTTATTTTCTGTATTTAAGATTTCCGAATATCACTTTTAAAACCAAATATGAAAGTTTGACAAAAATGAAAATTCAGGGTGGGGGCGGTAACTGAACTAAATATCCACTTCCATTGGCCTAATAACAAAATTATAAACAAAAATAAAAAAGGTAAAAACTAATTTCAAAATTCAACTAAAATACAAAAGTGCACTTGATAAAATATGAAGCAGGATTTTGTTCATGAAAGGATTGCGTGGCGTTTATTAAAAAACTAATTAAAATAATTACAATAAAAACCGCAATAATATATAAACAATGAACCTTGAGCATAAATACGAACAATGTTTATAATTAATTAAAGTTGAAAAAGAAATTAAGAATAATCAAAAGATCGAATACGAACAAAAATTAATGAAACAATAATAACATTTAAAATGATCAAAAATGTTTTTTAAAAATATTAAAACTAAATATAATACAAATTATTGAACTAAATAAAACCGATTAAAAATAAAAAAAAGACAAATACATTAAAAGAAAATACGACGAAAGAAAAATGTTTTTTAACAAGTATAAAAATAAAAATAGAATGTGACAAATAGTGCCCCAAATTAAATTAGATTTTAACAATATAATAAAATGAAAAATGATCAAAAAACAAAATAACCTCAAGTTTTATAAAATAATTATAATAATTATGGTTTTTTTTCAGTAATTTTTCAATTTCCATTTGGTGACATGAGACCTGAATTGTATGGGTTGTGTTGGTGGAAGGGTGATTGGCAAACACTTGTTAGGTGGAACCCTGGCGTTGTTGGGAAAGAGAACCCCGGGGTAGTTGGGAATGGCACTCGGGAGGTTGAGAGTATATATATATATTTTATAACTTGCAAACACTTTGTACTGAGCAATTTGCAATAAACTCATGAATTCAATTGATATTGTGTCTACCATTCTTTCTTACATAAGTATTTCCCAACCACATAGAACAACCCAAACAAGAACTCACTCCTTGGGGCGCCCCTTTTCCTTTTAAAGGAATTTTTATTAAAGTAGTTGAAGTTAGTCTCCCTTTCAGAAGCTAGCCTTAGAGAATAACATATGAGTTTTGGACCGTACTCTCTTTACGGTGATTGAAACCAATGTTTAAGTGGAAGACTCGGCCTCTGGCCTCATTCTTCCATGAAAAAATAATTGTGTAGCCGGTTTCAATTCATTGTAAAGAGAGTACTGGATCCCAAAATCATAACATACATTTATTCTCATTCCTTAACACAGCTTTATAATTGAGAGTTGGGTTTTTTAACGCCTTCCTTGCCATTGCCATTCGGTTGGCTTCAAATACAACAAGCCTGTCCACCATCCGGTGTTGAAAAATTGAACCTGTTGAACTCAATTAACATACGCAACAAGACACAACATTGGCAGGTGTGCACGAATGTAGTATGCATTAAATGCATACTACAAAATGCGGTATGCCACGAGAGCTTCAACCTCCAAATAACATCAATATGCAGCATATACTGCAATGAAATGCAACATTTTCATAGATGTTTAAGAATAATATTATATGAACTGTGAAGGTCATCATACTTCAATGCTTTGCACGTGCTATGTGCGGCAATGTGAAGCCATACCACAATGGTTACGGCAAAATCACTTGCAGTATGCAGTACTGCAACAAAGTTTTATTTTAACTGGCGATGCAGCAAGATGCAGTGCGGTGCGGTCAGTGGTACAGTATGCCAATTTTACTGTAATCCTTCCCAAGTTTACTGCAACGTACTGCAACCCATTTTCTATCCATAAACACTTGTTCATCGTGCATAATACACACAATTACAAATATTTTTTTCAGTTTTTTAATTTTTTGATTTTTTTAAAGATATCTACCACTAGCTTTGGATGGGCTTCTATTACCCTTTCAAATCAATCCTGGTAGATTCCCTGTATAGGTTATAATCCTAGTGAGTGGATTTTGAAATGGCTTCCATCCTAACCCTTTCAACCCTAATAGATTCTTATAGGTTATAACTCAAAGCCAATGGCTTTGAGATGGCTTCCATCTTAAAGAAACTATCAGTGATTTTCCAGAAAAATATTTCAGATTTGAATAGCTTAAAAATGAAGGATAAGTCTGTACAATTCTTTTAAGTTACTTTTTCCAACTGAAGAATAGACAGAAAAGGAAGAAAATGACAGTGTTTAAGTGGCATGTTAGGATACCTGTATTTGTTAAAGACATGCAAAAAAATCTGATTTGTGATAATTTTTTTTTTTTTGATTTAGCAAATCACTGATAGTGTCTTTAACCCTTTCAACCCTGGTTGATTTTGTATAGGTTATAATATAACACATAAGTCAGTGGCTTTTGAGATGGCTTCCATCTTAAACTTTTCAACCCTGGTAGATTCTGTACATCTTAACCCTTTCAACCCTGCTAGATTCTATGTTACAGCACATAAGTCAGTGGCTTTTTTGAGATGGCTTCCATCTTAAAAACTTTTCAAAAACCTGGTAGATTCTGTACATCTTACCCGTTCATTCAACCCTGCTAGATTCTATTTATAACACAAAGTCAGTGCTTTGAATGGCTTCCATCTTAAAAACTTTTCAACCCTGGTAGATTCTGCCATCTTTAAAACCCGTTCAACCTGCTAGATTCTATGTTATAACACATAAGTCATGGCTTTTGAGATGGCTTCCACGTAAACTTTTTCAACCCTGGTAGATTCCTGACCTCTTAACCCTTTCACCCTGGTATATTCTATGTTATAACACATAAAAGTCAGTGGCTTTTGAGATGGCTTCCATTTTAACAACCCTTTCAACCCACTGCTAAAAAATAATTTAGAACACATAAGTGGCTTTAGAGAGGGCTTCCATCTTAACCCTTTCAACTCCTATATATTCTGTATAGGTTTATAACACGAAATATAGTCCGTGGCTTTGAAAATGGCTTCCATTTTAATCCTTTCAACAACCCTGCTAATAGTTAGAACACATAAGTCAGTGGCTTTTGAGATGGCTTCCACTTACCCTTTTCAACCCTGCTAGTTATGTATAGTTGAACACAAAGTCATTGGCTTTTGAATGGCTTCCCAATTACCCCTGGAAGCCATCTCAAAAAACCCCTGTAAAGACACGACCTGTGGGCTCACTTTAAAGACACTATCTTGATTTGCTAAATCACAAATAAAAATCATCAAAAATCAGATTTTAGCATGTACGTAACAAGTACGAGTATCCTAACATACCCTGCAAATGATAGAGCCAGAACGCAACCTTATAAGAACAGAATCGGAGATTTAAATCATTACTGTCCGTACACGGACATTTACTACAGCACGTAATTGACTGGAGAATCGTATCCGGGAACACTGCCGTTTTCTTCCCTTTCTTTCATTCTACAAGCTGGAAAAGGTAACTAAATGAGAATTCTACGACTTATCCTCCACTTTTACGCTATTTCCTGCAAATTTCAAATTTTTCAATCACCTGATAGTGTCTTTAAAGGCGGACTCAAAGATTTTGAATATAATTTTATTTCTTTTTCAACAATACTAAAATCCGCATTCCAATGTTTGAATAATAGCACTTTCTGTTTTGAGCAGTAAACGTGTAAGTATAACAATGCCATTGGAATACTGTGTAAAACAAAAATTCCAACCATCCACGTCCCCGGAATTTTAAACTACAAAGTTGTGTTTTCTATATAAGATATCGATTTGGAGCTGCTCTTTCACACAGTGATTATTATGTGACTGACATTATGTATATTTCAACAACATATTTGGTCAGAAAAGTGGCATTGTTTACTGGATAGAGAGTGGTGGTCTAATGGTTTGGGGAGCTTGCCTTTGGACCCAAGGGACCTGGGTTCAAATCTTGGTGGGGCTACTTGCTGGATTTATTCTAGGTACTCAATTCTGGATTTAAATTGCATAATTGATATTGATTAAACTCAGAATTACCAAGTGTTTTCATGGTTCATTTGATATGGGCAAAGGAAACACGAGAGCTCTCACTTCCCATTCGGTGTGTATTTGTGTTTGATTAGTTTGTTTGGATGTTGCAACATGGTGCTGATTAATCTGCTGCCTTGAAGTTGCATTGTTTCTGTGTGATTAGTTTGTTGTATGTCTCTGTCTCTGGCAATTTAGCCTACGGGCTATGATATGAGATTAAATAAAAATCAGTTAACCAGTTACCAGTTGAAAAAAATCCCTGAGTTAGCCTTTAAATGCATTTGTCATGTGGATTCCAAATATGTATGAAATTGCATATTTTAAAATTTGTGATAAAATTGACAAATTTTGATTCCTGAGTCATCTGCAAGGCCACATGGTTAAGTGTGATGATTTGAATCGGTTAAAAAGTGCATTATTTTTAAATAGTTAAGAAAATTTAAAACTAGTAAAACTGTTATACATATGCAAACTATTACGCATGCCCTAAGTCCAGAAGGTGCTTTGAACCAATCCCCTAATACAGATCGCAATGTGGCCTATAGGGCTGTCTACTCATTCGGGTCACTTGCCAGTGCTAGCCTTTATCATCGGCCCTCGTTTTGCAGTATCACTCCACGACACACAACTCTGCACGTACTTTCGAATAAATCTGAATCTTAGTTCATCGCAGCCCTGGTTCATCTGAGGTGATAACAAACGCAGCACAATGTGTGTTTCTATGAGGCCGTTTGCATTTGGCACCCTTTATGACCATTTCTTTTGATTGTTTCTAGCATGCAATTGAAACGATTAGGCATTCTAAAATGTGCATGTTATTTCCTAACTAGCGGCTACCATTCCAGTCTCTTGCTGCCACTTCAGGTAAAAATTCGGCATATTTTATGCCAGTTTACACGGCGGCCTATGGGAATCATCACCACAAAATGGCCGCCCTATAACTTCCCCGTACCGCAAAATAGCCGACTTGTGACATCAGCGTAGACAGCCCTATACTGTACTGTACTAAATACATGTAAGTACTTAGGGATAAAAAGTGTTCAATAAAATTAAGGACTAAAAAACATTTCAAAATCATGATAAAAATGCTACTGCTTTGTGGGCTAAAATGAGTGTGAAAGTCAGGGATTTTGTGCCTTAAGAATAGGATTTTTGTGGGATCATATGACCTTATTGAAGTGAAATTTCCCAAAACTGGTGCATTGTGAGATGGACTCAATACACCCTCTGCCTGAAGTCCTTCACAAAAACAAGATGGAATACCTGAGTATTACAAGAAAGGTGAACAATTCAATTATGACTTATCATTTTACTCAGGGGAGGGCAGCCAAAAAATACCAATTTCAGATGTCACCATTGGTTTAACACGTAAAAGCGCAATCTTGATGAAAAATTCTGAATTTTGTATATGTTGTCAAGGAATATTTTCTTATTCCAAAACCGTTGGAGTCGAAGAATCAACTCCACTGGAAGGGTTATTTCTGATTTTTTTTGTATTTATAACGAATGAGGATGAGGTCGTATGTAGGTCATGGGAACACTCATGACCGACCCACATCAAAGCACCCAAATTGGTTTGTACTCCGTATTACTGTAATTTCTGTTGACATTTTTGGTGAATTGCTATAATGAATGAGGCTTGGCCGCCACCGCCTGATTTTACTCATTTTATAGTCACTTCTTTTGATCTCTGGACCTAAGTCTTAACATATAGATACATAGTCCTGTGACTGATTAATATTAAAAATTCATTTTCAAATATCAACATTATCTTTTAAAGACAATGGCACATTTGAAAAATAGTGCGTCCTCACGATTTTTCAAAATTGATATTTTTGCATGGTTGTAAAGCTTTTATATACATTAGCCCTCAACTGAAATGTTCAAGACCAAATCAGCGCCCTTATGGGTAAATATATAGAATGATTTTTATAATTAATGTCACCGGCGACATTTATTTAGCAGACGACAGATTCTGTGTTTAACACAAAAACCCACGCCGGAGCCCGATTCCCATGGCTGTTTGACCAGTCTGTGACCTTTGTGGTTTAATATCAATGAATACGAGTTTATGATATTCATGTAATAGACATTTGTTTATTAAAGTTACGGCAAACTGAAAGTTAGCCTACAAATTACCTGGATGTCTTTAGCCTCTTATTAATGTTCCCATCTGTTTTTCACTATGTTATTTTGATATGTAAAATATATCCCTATTCTTCCAATGGCCTAGACTATCATTTGCGAACAAATTGAAGAAATTTCATATTTTTTGTGAAAATGTGCAGATTTCAGGTTTTTTCCCAGACCCAAAAGGTGTCATAGCTATCAAATTATTTATAGTGATTTGACCAAGGATGACCTTCAAATGGGATAAAAATAGTTAAAAATAGTTTCATGAATTTTATACTGTGTTCCATGCTCTTACAGTGTAGAAGTGGTTCCGAGACAATCTTTTTCAAATTGCAATTTCTTGCAAAATTGGAAACAAATGACAATTATTTTACATACCACTTTTCTAAAAAGCCACCACTTCCCAACATTTACAAAAATAGAGTGAAGAGCTAGATGCTCACACATCATGAACTAATGGGTATTTTCTATTGGCTTCTTTACCACCTTCCCAGTAATCTTAAGGGATTTTTTTAATGGCCTCTTCACCATCTTCCCGGTACATCTGCTTTGTGATCCACATCGACTGAAAGGTATCATGCCAGGCAAGTATGGATCCTCCAATCCAGGCCATCATGTCCTGATAATCTCCCTCAGAAATTATTTCAATAGATGTACTTCCTGGAGCCAAAGCAGTGACTTCTCTTCGAATTCTCTCTGCCAATCCAGGAAACTTGGCAGATCCTCCTGATAACACGATATTGCCATAGAGATTCTTTCGGAGCCCCTCATCACAAGCCTGAATGGCGCTGTTAGTCATGGTATGGATGCCTGGAACGTCTGTGCCAATGAGTGATGGCTGGAACAATGCCTCGGTACACTGGAACAACTCTTTGCCGACATGAAGCTCCTTTCCATCAGGTAGCTTGTGTGTCTGTTCTGTGGAAGGTTTCTCCAACTCTGTCTTGTAGTCAAGGACTACATTCCCAAGCTTTTCCTTCACATCCTGTGCGGTTCAAGCTCAACTGTGTTGATAGTGATAAAGAAAAACAGGATTAATATTAATAACACAATTTGTAATTTGATTATTCTGAAAAACTTTGGTGTCTACTTATTTCTGTCATTTTCAACAATGACCTCAAACAAACCCTGCTGACAACTGACCTCGACAGAACAGGATGATACAGGACGAGGACATTGACAATTATTGTTTTAATAAGATCAGGGGCAAAAAGAACATGATGAAGATGGCGAGCCAGTCAAGAAATGATGAAAGAGAAGGAAAAAAGGCATTGCAATTATTGAGTGGTCAACTATAGATATTGAAGGAAAAAAAGTTTTATGACTGATGGTTAATAGGTTCCAATCTGGTTATCAATCAGGTCCACATAAATCTTGGCGACACAATTCTTGCTGGTACAGTTCAGTAGTTTCGCGTTATCGCAAAAGTCCATTTAGTCTAGACCGGCCGATAAATTTGTAAACTTGTAGACTTTGAGAAATACTGGAAGTATAACTGCTGCTTGGTATGATATAACAAAAGTCCACAGGTACTCAGTGTGTTAAAGGTGCATGAACTCTTTTTAGAGTCGTCACTGGTATAGGCAAATCCTGTTGGTATTTTATGTTAACCTTTGTTTTTCCAAAAGCACCAAATTTTGTGCACCGCTGAAGATTCTGTTAACTTTCCAAAATTCTATGAACTAACATAAGATTATATAAATCAAATGTTATTTATGTAAGTGCTCCACCTTCTGTTTGAGAGGTCTACACATGCTGAAATATCTTGTCAACTGGCAAGGAAAATGGCTTGCAACAG
Organism: Ophioderma brevispina; assembly: GCA_023653785.1. NCBI lineage: Eukaryota > Metazoa > Echinodermata > Ophiuroidea > Amphilepidida > Ophiodermatidae > Ophioderma > Ophioderma brevispina. The sequence goes on along the minus strand of JAMKCH010046007.1, from coordinate 38,900 downwards.
AAATTGTCCTTAGCAAATTTCCCATGATTCAACAATACACATGCACCAACAAGTTGAAAATGTCGCAATCCTTTTAGTCCGTTCTAACTGGTTAAAGGAAGTCCACATCCTGCACTCAATGTGTTTTGACATAGCAATTACACAAAGTCTACAAGAGCATCAGCTCTGGAGAGCTAATGGTGGCCATCCAGCACATGTTGCCTTGCATGATGGGCATGGTTGCCCAAAGGCTAGGCCCACCGCCGAAAACTGTGGATTGGCGTCAGGAAGGGCATCCGGTCAATTATCTTTTGCTCCAACAAATCCTCACACAGCAGTATTGCTGAGTGTGAGGTGAATCCGGCCACCCCCGTTAGTGGGGACAAAACCGGATTTAAAACTTTGGTCTAACTAACAACTATTGTTCATTGACAGGTGTGCAATCTTGCTTCCTTTGTAAAAACAAAACTTCTGTACAGTTCTTAGAATGAACAAGATAAGACACTGCTCCTATTGTTCTCTGACTGCGAACATCTTCTAACATGTTCTTACTCAGCAAGTACTCACACTCTAGTCCGATTAGATCTAGCTCAGTCAGATAAGTCATGCTTGTTGCAAAGCACTAGTTTTATATCGTCGCCCACATCGCATACTGTTTTATCTGACATTTTTTACTTTTTGAGATATTTTGCATATACTTATACTGTTATGGTCTATAGGCCTACATGCGCAAAGTTACAATCTTGAAAGTGACCTAATTAGTGAAATATTAATTAAGAATTTTGATCAATATGCTCAAAACTGCATATCGCGATTTTACATACTATCATAAGTTTCATTTACACGTAATTTCAATAGGCGTTTAATTAACGCTGTTCGTAAAACAAGCTGTTTACACTTTTCACATACAGATCTATGTGCGTCGTATATCTGCCTCGTACGTGAACATGACATGTTTCACATAGAGATCTATCCGAACGCATTGAAATATAACAGTGAAATTAGCGTTGTATGTGAAAATACGACTTTTTTGCGTTTCACATATAGACTTACGACTTTGTAGCTTTATATCAGGAATACAATTGCACTTTCAAAACTCAGCAAGGGTAAAACTTCAACTTCAGAATGTTTTCTTCATAATTTTAAAGTAAATTGTAATGTTTAATTCCATAGTACAAACATGAAATCTCCCGGTATAATTTAAATGGCGATTTTCTCGAAAACGGCATTTCATCAGATAAGACAGTATGTGACGATATTAATATTTTCAAATTTTCAACTCATAATTTATATGATAAAATTTTATATGATTTAATATAATACAAAAAATAATATAATATTCAGGAGTAGGTCACACGATAGGTCTGTGGCTCTTTGTGATGAGAGTAGGCTTTTCAAGATGAAAACACCACAACAAGTTCAACCAGCCATGGGCCTGCTTGTTCCCATGTTCCAGTTTCAGTCACAACTAAAATGTCCCATTTTGTCCTTATAAGGTTGCTTTTGGTCTTACCACTTGTACGGTATGTTAGGATACCTATACTTGTGGGAGTTTCTGTAACCTGACCCATCTGACACACTTTTTTCTGACACACTTACAAATTGGGACACCCTTCACAGAATAAGCACAGGTTTATTCCATTAAGGTTTCCGAATTCAAAAGTGTGTCAGAAAAAAGTGTGTCAGAAGGGTCAGGTTGCAGAAACTCCCTATACTTGTTACACACGTGCAAAAATTTGATTTTTGATTTTTTTTTTTTTTCTACTAGTCCTTTGGTGAAAGAGTCATAAAAATTGGATCAGGGATCTGGGAAATACAATAACCTTTTAGTGGAGGCAGACAATGAAGACATCAACAACAAGGAGAGAATATAGCTGCTACAGCAAAATTCCCCTTCTGACTAAACACACTAGGGGGAGTAAAAAAATTAAATGTCACACAATAAAAAAATTAATGCACTAAAAAGGGAATTTCAAAAAATATATACATGTATGCAATCGTCGGAAACAATTCTCTGTCCGTCTACAATAATTTCTTACATTTGACATACCGATTATCCACGTTTTGCCAGTAAGTCTTTCAGGTAGCTTGTAAGGTCCTTCCAGCAAGTTGAAGGCACTTGCGTTAGCACTGACTACCTCAATCCGTCCTTCAACAGGCACTGCATGGGAATGACCATATCTGACCCCACAACTACACAGTCAAGTGTCAGTAGCAGATAGTGAGAGAACAGCTTGATTGGCCATGTAAAAGGCAGGTACTGAAATATTCTCACATCTTACCTGCAAGAAAGTATGTTTGTTTAAAGCAAGAAACAGCACACTTTTTGAAAAACGCACCCCGCAAATATTTGGAGATTGTTTGCACAGTTGCATGGTAATTGGCTAGCATACTATACCTGTGAATGGTAGAGCCTCAAAATTCTCTATCAGTGTAGCAAAAGAAGGAATTTTGTAATTAGAATGAATAATCGGAGTCTACAATACTAAAATCAACAGCTGCTGGAGCGTCCTTTCAATATAGCCGGGAAATTGCACCATGTACAGGTCTACGCTCAAAGCTCTTCCATTAATTGTTCCGTCAGTTCAGGCAAGTTAAGTAGAAGTATTTTGTGAGGTGGCACTATTGCATCCTGATCGAATATGGGCGTTTTACAGCTCCGCCGTGTTAAAATTACAATCAGATCCGATCCATTATAATTTACACATTCATTTCTTTTTATGACCAATACGCATTTTTGAGCAATGTCGTTCACAGGTATAGTTTAAATTACAATCACAACTGTGCAAAAAATCTCAAATTTTGAAAATTTAAGGTGCTCTTCAACAAAAATTTGTGCAGTATTGCTTTATCTACTTAGCCACTAAACTCAAAACTGAAGAACCCAAATTCTACAAAGTTAGATATTTTTAAGTTGCATCATCACAAATCATATGAAAGCAAATCGGAAATGTTTATCACACAAGGCTGACATTAAACCATACACATCAAGTGAGTTACTCCAGGAAGGTCTACATAGCTAGAAATTACACTGCAAGATTCCTACTCACAGCGTAACCAGAAGCTTAGGCTATTCCATGTGTACTTTTATCAACTCCAATGGTACCCCCTTGATGCATATTGATGCAGTACCTACAACTAAGTACTTGACGAAGTACACAAGCCACGGGGTGGATAGGCATGGCAGAACCCACATAGTTAGTGTACTCTGCAGTTGCCTGCTAGGTGACTGAAGGTACCCATGTAAGCCACCAGTAGTGGAGTACCTGTGCAGCAGCTACTCATGGCTGCTAGTAGGCAGCACTTTTGGACCATAGAGGGCACCAAACATTCCATGGTTGTTTACGACTTTTGATCCTTTTCAAGCTTAGTAAACATCTATATTTGAGTTGAGCAATCACCAAAAACCCCCAACATATGATATTTTGTTAAAACATAAACATTATTGTGACCATGATAAAATTAATGAACTAATCACACAAAGGTCATTTGCATGGGAGTACGCACTCGGCAGGTACTCCCACATGGGGTGACTAGTGTTAAGCTATGAGTGTGTTACTAGGTGGATGATTACCCCCACTTTGCGCTGGCGATTAGTACCCATGCAGGTGGTACTCTGTGGCTACTTAAACAAGTAATTCACAAGGTACCTAGTGTTATTATGACGTCTCGTGGACGCCCTAAGTCAGAAATACCTTCAAACACAAATAAGTGAGCCTTTGTGACACAATGATTAGATTATAGATAAATAATCAGTTTTAATGATCTTTACTGATTTGGTTCAAGAAGTTGGTATGTCCAAAAAAAACAATTACTATAATTACACAATTTAGATATACAAGTTTATAAAGTAGTTTAGTATCCTAAGTTGAAGGCGTTGCAGTTCAACGATGATATGTCCTCACAGCGAAGACTCCAAATGACAGTATGCAAAGTTCCCATAATTTAACTCTTCAGGTAGTATATTCCATGGGAATCTTCTCAGTCCTGAGAAGATAACTTTTGTCCAGCAGTTCAAGACGACAAGGTTAAATAAGTCCCTCGACGATAATAAATCCCACATATATCAGTCCAAGGTAATCACCACAATTTCTACTGTCAACAATTTGGATCCTATTTTGATTCCGCCACTTTCGGCTCAAACGACAGTGATAGAATAATTACAGACTCTGCTAACATGGAATTTATATCCGGGCACTAGGTACTTGATGTCTGCTCCTTAATGCAGAGAGTAAAACTAGCTATCTCTAGCTAGCTACTTGTTAGTAGTGGATGCTGGCAGAGCGTCCTTCAGTGATGTATTTAACTACTCACGATAGGATTCCCCTTTTAACAAGTCAACCTCATCTCATGCATCAAACATTAACCTTACACTAGCTGACCAATCGGACTTCATCACCGAAATTCATCACTTCATTATATAACTTATTTATTTTTGGGGAATTCCAGATCTTGCAATGTTTTGATCTTTTAAAGCATCAAACCAAGCTTCTAATTTTAGCATCCTTGGGGGAATTCCACACTTATCTATTGGCATCTAAACCAGGTGCATTGAACTAGCAAAACAACTCTTGGGAATCCCCTTTTCTCCTTTATAGATCACACAAAATACTTTTCCCATGAGAAATCTTTTTCAAAAAAATTGAGAAAATAAATATCAAATTTGAGGGTAATATTAACACTATCCATGAAGGAAATTGGGGTGTGTAGCAATGCAAAAAAAAATTGTAAGAATTAAGCTATACACTAAGATTGAATATAAGTAAAATTGTTTATAAAGTTAGTTATATATTTAGTTATATTTGTCTAAGCTAACATGTGAAAATGACTTAGGCGAAAGCTACCACTGGCATTAAAATCCCAAACAAATGAACTAATTAAAGGTGCATGTTCCAGTAATCTTTGGGACCCCCCTGATTACCAGGAAGTAGTATCGATTTTATTCAGATGCAAGGCCGTATTTTCCTCATTGTTGTCCTGAAGCTTTGATCTCTAGCTCAATCTAAATTTTCATTTCCCAAATATAAAACAAAAAAACGCCATTTTAATGGTTACCATCAATATTACACAATTTCAATAGGGGCCTGGCAACATGCATTATTGCGCTACCTCACAAAAAAAACCGCAAGTTTGTTTTCCCCGTACTTGATGGGTGTATGTCAAGTGCCAGGCTCTCAATATCCATCCATTAGAAACCCAATTCACATAAATCGGAACAAGCAACCTATAAGAATAAGGTTGTGGTTCACAAAATCACTGTCCTCACTGACTCTAATTCAACCACGTTTTGAAGTAGCCCAACTTTACTGGATTGAGCAAGCTTTCCTTACCTCTGCAACCTTCATCTTATCAGCATGTGATGTCTTGGGTGCTTCAGTCAGAAGTACATTCTGTTCAGCAGGGTCAACTTCCAGTGCCTTGGTGAAAGTATGCTTCCAAAGCAGTTCCATATCATCCCAATTGGTAACCATGCCACGCACAATGGGAAACTTTGCACTGCTATCCTAGAAACAACCAACCACAACTCACATATATTATGCTGATAATATGCTGTGCTGATCAACAAACCATTAAAGCACAGCTGTTTGAAAGTTTAATTTATTATGACAAATCAAGAATAAAACAAAAAATATTGACAGCGACACACTTTTGACAACTAATTTGGTTCCACTAACTAGACTGTGTGATGAAATTTCATTGCAGGCAAATGTGATTTTTTGTAAAAATCTAGTTTTACACTGCTTTCTATGGGAAATAGGCATATAGAGGACACTATAACACACAAATTCTGACATTTGTAGGCACATATGGCAAGATTCCCGCAATGGATTTGTCTGATTTTTGTGGAGGTAATAGGTCTTGCATGTCCCTACTTCAGTTGTCAAAATTGTGTTGCCATTGCTTAAAATTGCTCTAAAAATAAGAGACAATTTGCATGGGGTCAAACAGCTGTGAAAGGGCCACAATGGCATAAAAAATATTCAGACATAATGAAATAGACCCTTACTGAAATCATTTCCACAAATTTAAAAATAATTTGGGTGTTTATATTTTGTAAAAAAAGTGTAATGGAACTAATAATTATTTTACTTGTAAGCTTCACTGTAAATTCTGGCAGGAATGTCAACACATTGATTTTCCGTGCCAGGAATTGCCACCGACTGCTACCACCTCTTGCTGTTTTTTACTATATTTTATGAAACGTAAACACCCAAATTGTTTTCAAATTTGTGGAAGTGATTTCAGTAAGGGTCTATTTCATTAAGTCTGAATATTTTTATGCCATTGTGGCCCTTTAAGAAACACAAGGACATCTCCAGAAAAGTGCCCCCTCAATTTTTTTCCAAACTTTTTTTTTTATCCTGAAGTGAATAAGCTGAAAAAAACATCTTTATGTTATAACAAGATGATTTTGTACTTTCTGTCGTGCAAATATAGAGAAATTTGTATCTTCAGAAATCTCCATGTCCTTTTAGCACCTTGTGCTCATATCTAAAATGACACCAATCAGTGATGCAACGTTTTGCATATTTGGTCCTACAATTAGTTGGAGCCATTTGGTGGTTTATTTTTTTCTGTTGGAAGTAAAACCCTGGGATTGTAACTACCCCCACCTTGCTTGAATAAGGGTTAAGTCCCATTTCTTTCAGATATTTGAATAAATGTAGTGCCACTTCTTGTTAACATCACTGGAGGATGCTGTAGCTAAGGCCAAAAAAAAATTGTTGTATTGGAGTAACCCGCCCTACCCTAATTTTGAAAATCAAGCCCTGTACAAAAGTATACCTACCCTAATTTTTTTTTATTGATTTTCAAAAATCTTATTTTTCAAGTTGTTTTTACCCTGATTTTTAACCCATTTTTTTCAATATTTTTTGTGTTTTTTGTGTTCTGGTGTAACTTTGGCAACTTCTCTTTAAGATTTTCAATAATAAGAGTCAAAAGTATCAATATTAATAACATTACATAGACTATGTGATGATATGACGTAGTAATGCATTATTAAAAAAAAAATCTGCCCGCCCTACCCTATTTTGCACTGGCCCGTTACTCCAATACAACAATTTTTTTTTTGGCCTAAGGCTGGTCTATTTCTCAATGCAAAGAAGACCGAATATATGACTATGAATGGGGACAAGAGACATACCTATGTTCTAATGATGGCACACAACTCAAAGAGGTCAGTGACTTTCAGTACCTTGGGTCCTATGTTGCTGACAGCAACAAGCTTCATAAAATCTGACAATCAAATATAGCAAAGTCAACAAAGCTAGCATTCTTTAGAGCTTGTGTTGAGAGCATTCTTCTATATGAAGCCGAAGCCTGGACCATGCAGAGCGAGCTTCAAGATTGCCTTGATGGCACATATACCAGGTTTCTCATGAATGTACAGAACATCTAATGGCATGATCACATCACAAAGCAAATTTACAGAGACATTTGTCCCATCTCTGCTAATGTCGCTCAATGTAGAGTCCGCTTTGCTGGCCAATGTTGTCACGCTAGCTGAAGGCCAAGTTGTTTCTGATGTAATATGTTGGAGACTTCCATGAACAAATAGAGGATGAAGACCTCTTAACTACATCAATGTAATCGGTAGGGACACTCAATACGAAACTGAGGAACTTTCTAGCCTAATGAGGGATAAAAACTTCTGGAATGACGTTGTAAATGGAATCTCGGTTGCAGCCGCCAGATGATGATGAGTACTATTTCAAACGCAAACCAGATAAATAACATGAGTCCATTGTCCACTGATATCATAAATGCAAAATGTAAGAGTCATATGCTGCTCATATTTTCATATAGAGGATTGTCAACTATAGAACTGAGTTTGGAATACAAAAATTTGGAGCCCCTCAGGAGCTCAAATTGGGTTAGTTTCTTGTTACAAACAAGGGCTTAGGAGCTCGATTGCCATTAAAAATTTTGGTTGGCAAGAACAAATGCTTATGGGATTCTGGAACGAAATAGGCTTGAAATGGGGGGGGTCTGTGAAAAATTAACATTGGCCAAAATGAGGGTCTTTTACTGGGCCCACCTCCAAAAAAGTGTGAATTCCTCCTGGGCCCACCCACTTATAATCCTCTGCAAGTTGATGGAAATCTATTTACAGTTCCAAGAAATATGCTAAATGCGAAGGTTAACCTCGTTGTTGATAAACACAGACACACACCAACGATAAACAGACAGACTTTGCCACTATATTGGCCAGATTATTTTCTTTATATCTGCCAAAAGAGTCCTTCAGAAAAATATTCCCATTCTGGAATGGATCCTCTTTTTCTCACCTGTTAGTCATATTACCCTTATGTTGTAACAGTATTGACCATTATACATTTACGGACCAAACTTTGATGGGGAAGAAGCGTGGTTCTTTTTCCCCACCTATACCAGCTTTAATTGTGTCAGAACTTGTCTATAACCAGTGAGTCTTGTCTGTAGCCATCTTGGTTATGAGTTACACCTGAAAAGAAAAAAAAATACTCAATAACACCAGTGGCGTAGCTAGGATTTTTCTATTGGGGGGGCCAGTGTCGCATCTCAACCGACAGAAAAGGGGTAGTGTCCAGGGGCCCGCTTAGGGCCACCTGTTGGGGTCCAGGGGCGAAGTCCCAGTGGGGGTCGAGGGGCGAAGGCCCACCTGACAAAATTTTGGGGTTTATATGCTTTAAATGTCATCTGAGGGCTAATTTTTGTACCAATTTTGTAAAATTTACTTGTCGCACGCGTCCATTGAACTTTAAACCATACTTTGCCGACAATCCGGCCTGCAAGTGCCATGACCTGAACTTTTCAAGTGGAAACGACGGGCTCATTCAACCGACGAATCCCCCCTGCTCCCCCCTCTGGCCACGCCACTGCAATACACAAAATACAGCATATACTCAATACACAAAAATACAGCATATACTCAATACACAAAAATACAGCATTCCCTGGCTGCGAATGCTTGTCGTCTGCCATGCAAGTTATGGATGGGCCCCAGATCACCTGGGGTTATCAGAGGTCAATCTGTGTACACTCCATACAAGTCTTGAGCCAGTGATTCTTTTGATGTAAAAAGTTGAATTGAGTTATGGGTAAAAAGTATGAGGGCAATAAGTGCAGGGTTAACCTTTCTAAATCTGCCACAGACGATGCCGGCCAAGCTTCATTAAATATAGCAACTCACCAAAAAAATCAAAAGAATTTCCAGCAATACTGAGTTGCAAACCACGACAATTTGGGTGCTTTGATATGGGTCGGTCATGGGTGTTCCCATGACCCAAATACGACCTCGTCCTCGTCCGTTATTCATACAAACAAATTCAGAAATAACCCTACAGTGGAGTTGATTCTTCAGCTCCAATGTTTTTTGAATAAGAAAATATTTGCCTTGACAACATATATAAAAAAAATCGATTCATCTCAAAATTTTGCTTTCACGTGTTAAACAATGGCGACGTCTAAAAATTGGGATTTCTTGGCTGCCCTCCCCTGATCTGCCACACACAGATACACATGATAAACATTCACAAAATACCACAGTAATCCATATGTGTTGTCCTCTGCTTGCAACAGATGACACAACATTAGAATCATTTGTACAGCATTTGCACTTGTATTTTATTAGCCCTAACAAGGCTCTAGACCACAAAAAAGCACACAAGGTAATATTGTGGGATATTGGTAGATGATAGTACAGAACCTACAATATTTTTGGTAGTTAGTGTATTGGTATTGTTGATCTTATCATTGACTATAAAGTGTGGTACATTCACGTTGTACATCCCGCAACAACCCGACCCGCGCCCATGTAAGCCTATAACACCAAGGTTCCCCTGGGCCACGCAACTTCTCTTGGAAGCCCTGTACATTGTGGCCTATGGTGCAGCTTTTTGTTTTGTTTATTACTGTGTGGTATTATTGTAGTATAAGATGAGTTACTCCAATTTGGTATAGTTTAACTACTAAGCATACACCACAATATACCACAATCAAATTTTGTGGTAGTCTGTGGTCTATGGAAGTGAAGTAGGATGATGAAAGTTGAAAGTTGTGGTTATATTGTGATCTGTGGTACGTCCTCACAATATACAGCCTGCCGCCGTGTAGGTTTAGGATAAAACACATGAGTTTAAATGTGTATTTTTCACCATCCCTAAGATTTTACCCTGGTGCACTCCAGGATCAACAGCCTGGGGGAAAAAAAGAGGAAAAATATGGCAAGGCAAAAAATAGTACTAGTTCTCACTCAGCTGTTTTAAAAAAAAATGAGGACACTTTTTTTAGTTATGGTATTTAATTTTTAATTACTTATGTGGTCAAACTTAAAGTGACAGGAGGAGTTTTTAGGAGATAGGAGATTTTTTAGGATATTGAATTTCTCTCAAATTTACTGGATCGGTTTGTAGCAACACCTACCGCAGGGGGGGAAAAAAGGGGACGTTGGAAGGTTTATTGGACAAACAGGGTGCAAAAGAAAACAGCAAACTTGTTTTTAACTTGCCGCTATCGTAATCGCTCCCCATTCCCCATAGAAAACCTGCTTTAAATTTCTGTCGTGCCACGACAGACAGAAACTACTATAATCATATCTTATTACATAAAAGATGGCGTATTCGGCATATTCACTTCAGGTTGTGATCTAAATACATTGGTAAGCATTCCAAATATGTAAAAAACCTACAATCAAGGAAAAAAATAAGTTGCCACACACTTGATACAATTATAATCAACACGTTTCCCGCATTCTCACGCTAGATCAGAATTGGGTCAATGTCATTGTTCTTGGAAGCAGATGTCTTGCTCTTACCCATATCCTATCCCCTACCCCCATCAATCAATGTTGGGTGACCTACGAGGCTGCTACAACACATGAACTTGGATCAACATTGCTAGGGAGAGGGGGCCGGCGGGCCCTTTTATGGCAAAGGGCGTAACTCGAGTTTAACCCCTTTTGCTTAAAGGGTGTCCTGCAAAACAATGCAATTTGGGATCATTATTTTTGTACAAATATTTTAGCATTACTTGGGCTCAACATTTAAAAGAACTCTATCCGCAAATGCATTGGTTTTGCAGGGGTGGCCCTTTCAGGCAAAAGGGCGTAACGCAAGTTACGCCCTTTTGCCATAAAGGCCGGGGAGCTTTACAGCCAAGTCGGCAAAGTTGGCAACATTTTTTTCCATGAGTGGTCTGACAAAATGTAAAAAAATTATAATCTGATTATCGTTTTTTGGTCATAACCTACGCTTTGCATGTATTTACATGAAATTTTTTCATCACCAAGACTATAAAAAACCATAACCCTCTACAAACATGAGGGAAATCTTACACTTACAACTGTGGTATGTGTATGTACTTGTGCACGGGCGAGAAGCGCGAGGCGGGTTTTATCTGTTGTAGGCGTGCGTGTTTTCGCATGTTTGTGTGTGTGAATATATTTGTTGTGTGTGTGTGTGGTGTATGAAGGTTTGTGTAGTTGTGTTGATATGCTCTCACATAATGCATTTTTGCGATGGATGGCGATGAAAAACGATTCGACCATAGAGTGCTTGTAATTTTCCCGATAGAGCAAGGTAAGCCATGTGTTTGAACTCGCTTGCTTATTGAGCAAGTTAAGTTAATATAGTTTAAAAGTGTACGGCATAATTACATTCTACCTTGATTGTATCACAATGCTTCCTTTGTTAAGAAAAAAAGAAAGAATATAAGAACTTTAATTTTAAAAAATATAAGAAAAGAAATACAATAAAAAAAATCAGAATGAAAATATAAAAAGAAATAAATAAAAACAATCGAGAATGAAATACAATGAACATCCAATCAAAAACGTATATTGATATATTAATTTGCGACTGGCTTCATCAACTCCAACAAAGTTAATTACGGAATAACAATACAAACAGATATTATAAGGCCCGATTGGATTCGAACCCCACAATCTTCCGCGTATTGGCGATTCTTTATCATTGACCAACCTCACTGTCAACTAAAATGGAATGCATCCTCATATGACCACTAATTGCTGCAAAACGCAAACCACAAATGTACACGAACTAATATATATATATTTTATGTTTTCATATTTATTTCTAAATGACATAATTATTTTGTGGCACTTGTTGATACAAGCATTGAACCTGGATTATAGTAACTGATGATAGAGATTCCATAAAATCATTTGGCTGATGATGGTTACCCGTGTCGGTTAACCACGTCTAGAATTGCGTACAATGATATCGGTTAACCATAAAAGTTATAAGCTTCGGATGTCTAAAATACCGTTGACTGTTTTATGGGTTAACCGTCCTAGCTGCTGTGTATTTCAATAGTGGGTTCACCGACACGGTTCCCCATTGTAACTTTCGTACCCTCATGTTTGCAATGTTGATCGCACATACACTCACAACAGAACCAAACACAAACTCGTACCACAACCCCACGTACTCACTCGGACGCACGCAAGCACACGCACCCACCCCACACATCCACACACACACACACAACACAAGCGCACACCGCGTTCAGCCCCCCACGCTACATACTCACACACGTATACCCACACACACACCCAATTTCAATTATATATTCATCAAAATGTATCGCGTTCTTCAATCCGAGTTCATCCATGCAGTATCTAACTTAGTCTCACGAATTTTCGCCTATCTTTGTGATTTGAAAACAATTTTGGGCAAATAACTTTACTCCAAAGTTTAACTAACAAAAGTCATTATTGACTTCATGTAGGTTACGAGTAATGGGCAAACTTTATATTAAAAAGCCATTTATCTTTTAACCCATCCTAACAAAAATTACAAACAAATTTTTATATCATTTAAATTTAACGCAATAATATTACATTAATTTTAACCATTTGTAAAAGCGAAACTACTACACCCATCCTGCACCCAAATGCCCTAAAGCATTTTTTTTTTTTTTAATTTTGGGTTAAATTTGTCCAATTTGACAATTGGTGTTTATATGTATAAATAAAGCCATACATGTGCACGGTACGGATCACAATTGCATGTTTGTCATCATGCACAAAATAGGGAATTTCTGCAGCAGAATTTGGGATCTCCGATTCTGATTGAGCGGAAACGCCCAAACTAAGGCCCAAGTTAATATGTTAAGGCCTGGTGACGTTCATTACCTATATGCCTATGTTATAATTTTAACAAATTACAATCATAAAAATGTGATTTAATTTATCGAAGGAAGTACATTGAATTTATAACAATTAATTTTAAAAATGCCCTTTAACCCTAAAAGCATGTGAATACAGAGTAGGTGCTTGCGGCACGCAAAAACACGTCCTGGTTTATACATTTTGCAGTATTCCCGTACAACAGTCACATTCACTTCAGCAGTTAATGGCAGTGACGATTCCTATTTTAGGAAAGTAAGATATCTTATGCTCTAGCAACATTGCCTTCGCGACACTTAGACACTACCAACTAAAGCAATTATGATCTAAGAAAAGTCTTGTTTAAATCTCCGCATATATATTTCTAATGTGTGGTTACAGCCAAACTTTTAGATTCGACCCTCACATTAGTATTACTGGCTAGTCCCTAAAATGTCCCCTATGTGGGTAGCAATCTTCTGGAGTATAAGAAAATGTATTGGCGTAAAATTGGCGGAAAATTTGGTTGAAATATTACATCCAGATCAAAGTTATGACCCAAACACTATCAGATCAATCTGTTTCATTTCGCGCAGACAATCATGGAAAAAATAGTTTGCCACACTTGATACAATATATCAACCAGTTCCCATGCTCACAGCTATGATCCAATTGGGTAATTCATTGTTCATTGGAGAATGTCCTTGCTCTTATCCATATACTTCCCCTCAAACCCCCATCAATCAAGGTTGGGGGCCCTGACGAGGCTGCTAACAACATTGCCTTGGATCACATTGCCTGGGGAGAGGGGTGCGCTTTAACAGCCAATCGGACAAAGTGTGTGCAACATTTTTCCATGATTGTAAGGTTTGAAACAATTGGGGTCGCTTTTCTGGAATCTCCCATGTCTCTTTAAGTTGATCTATTTTTAGTAGCCATTTTGCTTGTTTGAAGCATTTTATCAACAATGACCTCAATGACCTCAATGATCTTAGATTCCTGATCCCAGGCCCCTGAATACAGGGGCAACATCTTAGAAGAGAAAAACCTCTAACCTCTACCAAAGGCATTTTTCACAAGGTCCAAACAATTCGTATTTAAAACAAGGGCGGTTTCACAATCCACAAGTCTCGCCTTCTTTTGCGCATAGCGTAAGACAAAGGCAGCACACCAGAAGTGCACTGTAAACGATTACAGGGGGTCCCCCAAATGTTGCATCAGATAAGATATCCCCCTCCCCCAACCCCCCCACAACACCCACCCCACCCCCTCCCAACACCATAACCCCCAACCCCACACCAACATCCCACCCCTCTCCAACCCCCACCCTCTCCAACCCCCACCCCTCCCCAACACACCACACACCCCACCCTCTCCTCCAACACCCCACACACAACTCCCCATTCCCCTCACCAACACTCCACCCTCGTCCACACCGTCCCACAACACCCACCCCACCCCCTCCCCCACACCCACACCACCCCCTCCCCAACACCCCCCAACACCCCCCCTCATCCCCCTCCCCACACCCCCTCCCCACCACCCCATCACCCCTCCCTCCCACCACCCCACCAGACCCCCACAACCCCCACCCCACCCGCTCCCAACACCCCACCCTCTTCCCCCCCACCCCCCTCCCCACACACCACCAAGGACCCTCCCCACCCCCCCCACCCCTCCCCCACACTCCACAACACCCCACCGCCCTCCCCTAAGATACCCTCCCCCTTGTCCCAGTTGTGCAAAAACAATGATTAATATTTCCCATGACCGCACATGAATAATTACCTATCATTGGAAGAGTGGATTTGGGTGGCTTTAAGGGGTTGGCAGCATGATTTACTTTCTCTATGATTTTTAAATAAAATTTGATAGTATGGGTACCTTTCATCAACGGTGCTGAATAACAAATATGAATAAAACAAGAGGGGTCACCGACTTCGTTTTGAAGAAAAAATTTCAATCCGAAAAGATTATTACGATCCCCAAATTTACCACTAACCCTTTAGGGAATTTCAAAAATTAATTCTGAAATACCAGGTAGCAAAAAATCTGTTTGATGAATTGTGTTGTTTGCACTTAATGTTGTGGAAAAATTGCATGCTTTAAAATACTAAAACAAAACAGGTGTACTGGGTGTTGGGGAGGAAGTACAAGAAAGGGAGTGAGGATAGAAGTGGGGGGGGGGTAGGGAGGCCCGGACGGCTGGGGATGGTGCCCGAGGAATGTGGTTGGAGTACTGGACTTACTTTTCTGCAATTCGCATAAACACAATAAAAAGAGACTTTTCAATAGTACTAAAATCGTTTCCCATTTTCCTCACATGTGTGCCGCCATCAGACCGCATTAAGTTCACGTACCAAAACCATCATCGCGCGTGAACTTGTGACGCCTCAATCACATAATCGCTTTTTATATTCAGCGCAGTCGTTATGGGGGTGCGAGTTTCTACGGACAATGAGTCAGATTCAGCAAAACGGTCGCTCATATCTGATTTGGTGAAATTGATAGAAGTAGGCTATTTCTTTTGTTTCGCCCAAACCAAATTTTGACCTAATAGCCCAAGTTTCATGGAACTTTTGGTCAAAATGTAGATCTTGTAAGAAGAGGCTAAAATCAGGAATGTAAATCTACCATAGACGATTTGACTGCAACCAGCCCCTTTTCATTCATCACCTTTAACCTAATATTTTTTTTCTATTACCATTTTTAGTGGTTGTAATAACTTGTTTGTTTTTGATGAAAAAAATCTTTTGGTTGATCATTCAAGGTCAATTACAAATCATTCAAACCGTCAATATAGATTTGCAGAAAATTGTTACATTTCAACATTGCTCTGAAGTAGAGCTCGGTAAACATGCGGGAAAATGCATTTGTCCCAAAACCTGCATCGATCGCGGGGTGATGGATCCCAAATTTTGACGAAAATCGATACAGATTTTGTCTTTGGGAGCCAACGGATCAAATTTGGTATAGTGAGTGGAACTCAGTCCAAACTCAGAGAAAAAAATATGCTTGTAACCGTATAGTCTTGTGCTCTGCGAGTTTCTGGCGTAAAACTCGTGGAAAAAATATCCCAGACGTGAAGTTTGAGTTTTTATAAAGAACTCGATTTTCATTTTTGGCCATTTTTGTAAGACGAACAGGCTGCTAGAGAGTGCTTTGTAACTAATGAGCAAAGAAATCAGCTTTGGATGATCCCTTAGCACGAATCCACACGCAAATCCTTAAGATGGCACTAGTTAATTTTGGATTAATTTTTACACAAAGACCACAAAAAAATGGGGGGAAGAAGTTTTGTTGCGTTTTATTGATATGCCCTTTGTTTAGGAATCTGACAGACTATTTTGCAAGTTGTTTTTGTGGACCCCGCGTCAATTTTTTAAATTTCACAATCAAAAGATTATTTATTTAAAACTTACAAACATTTGTTAGTTCTGTTACTTCGTTCAATTAGGCCTAATAGACTAAACCACTAATGATTGCATTTGAGCCACCCTGTATGACTGGAATGTGATACTTTATGTTTAATATTTATGAGTTAATCATACTGATTATTGTGCCTTAGTTTAAGTGGATTCAGGGGAAATTCAACAATGGGAATGAAAAACATTTAATACTAAATTTTCAAACAACATGTTGCTCACCGGTAGTTATATGAAATCAGGCAGCACCTATAAATTATGGGTGATACACAATCTTGGAGACATTAATGAGTACTTCCAATACATTACAAGTCAGACAAAAACCTTTTTCATCATCTTTTGAAAATAGAGGCAGTTGAATTAGTTATAATTTGTACTATTCCTCTGGGTAAACCCTATATATGGGGACAACACCCGGACTAAGCGACATTGAAACAACATTTAATATATTCCTTAGTTCATACCCTTGCAGAATATATTTACTTTCCAACCTGCTACGTGTTTTTTAGGCTAGCCAACTCTTTGAAAGTGAAAATGCCAAACAGTTTTTGATATTTTGCATGTGTAAAATTTTTCCCCCAATATGACACACGACCAGAATCTTATTGAACTTTAATTTGTCAATTTATTGGGTAGTGTGCACATAGTAGCCCGTTTCAGGGACGGCCAAATCGCTGCGCCAATTGCAATTGTGAAGTTAATTATCAGTGTGTATACTTGAATGTAGCATGGCATAATTTTAACATGCAGGGGGCGCTTATAGAGGGGAGCGTTTCTATTACAGAGAGAACATACGGTATATAAACATTTATCCAAATATGGGGAGTTGAGAAAGGAGCTGAAGTTGGGATTGGCAGTTGGGTGTAGGGGTTTGTATATTAGGTGTAGTGGAGTTGGGGGTTGGATGGAGGTTGGGTGAGGGGTGTGGAGGTGGGGAGATGGATGTAAAGGGTAGAGTTGGGGGTGTGGAGGAGGGGTGGGTAGGGAGTGGGGTGTCGGGACTTAGAAGTTATAGGCATGGAGCAACACTTATAGACCGGGTGAGGTGTTTGGGGTTTGGGAAAGGTGTGTGTGGGTAGGGATGGGATTTGATGGGAGAGAGTAGGGATTGGGAGAGTTTCGATGGGAGACCTGGGTTGGGTGTAAGGGATGCTGGAGTTGGGTAGGTTAGGGTATAGATGTAAAGGTGAGTTTTGCATGAGCGTTTGCATGGGATTTTTGGGGTCAGGGTGTTGTGGGGAGGGCGTAGTTAGGGTTAATTGGGCAATTAAGTGTGGGGCGAGTTGGGAAAATTGAGTTGGATTGGCAGATTGGAAATTCAGGCTGCGTTGAATCAGGGAGGGTGGGGAGCTGATTGGGAAGTTGGAGTGGGGTTCAAGATGGTTGAATAAGTGGCGTGTAGGGTAGTTGATGGGGGATGAGAGTGAAATGAAGTTGGAGTTAGGGTGGGAGTATAGGAGTTCATGATGGTGTAGTTAGGATGGGGTAGTTTCTGCTGATCATAACCTTTTTGTCTTTCATCTTCATCTTATCTTTGGACATTATCGTAAATATCACAGCTAACGTAAAGGTTATAACTTATGCCGCTGTACAGGGACGTGGTATCCACTATAATCTAACGCATCTTAAAACCATCCACCACGTGTCATCTTGTGTCACACCATTCTACCTGTCTTTCATACCGCAAAATTGCTTAGTGTAGAATCGTAATGTTTTGTTGATGAACAAACCAACAAGTTCGACCTTTGACCCGTCAAACTCCGAAATTGGCAACCACTCACTCATTCATGACAGTTTTATGGAGTAACTATTCTGATTTGAAAATTCATCCGATTAGTTAACATTTTTTTTTGCCGTTGGATGAAAACAATGTGCGTAGTCTGTTCTGTAGTATTGTAAGATGCTACAGAGTCCTGTTTCAGGTAAAGTTTTGTAATTCTTGACTATGTCAGATACTTTAATTGGTGTTTTGGCTTATTGTGATACCAGTCCCTGTACATGGCATAACCTTACGTTAGCTGATACGATATTCCAAAATGTTAAGAAGAATGAAAGCCAAAAAGGTTCTGCCTCAGGCAGAACTAGGATGGGGTGTTTGAAAAAAGGGGAGTTGGATATTAGGCTCCCAAATCCGAAAAACCCTGAAACATGAAAGTTGTGATTTGCTTTTTTGACCCTACTTTTAACCTGCTGTTGTGGGTTCAAACATAATCCGTATTTTTAAAATTCAAAACCAAATTTACCCCCCCATTTACCTAAACTTTAAATAAACCTCTCAAAATTGGTGTCAAAGATCGCTAGTGTTATTCTTTTCATGTGAACCACATTTGTCAAAAATAGCATTTGTTTTCCTCTAATGCTACCGCATACCCCAAAACTCAAATCCAAAGCAATTTCAAAATCCTCAAAATTAAACTCCTCAAATTATTCTCAAATTCGATGTTATTTTCTTTCAATTACAATGACAGATGTTAATTTTCTTTCATATGACACTAATTTACAAGAATAATGTAAACTGTATATGGTATTTTGCATGTTGGCTACCAAAGCTGAAGCCAACCTGAAAAACGGGTTATTCTTGATTTAATGGTCAATGACCTTTGACACAGAGTAACATTAATGGTGTCAGCATGTGTTATGGGGCCTATGAAATTTTCATGATATATGAAACAATATGTGGGGATAACTTTTTGGAAAATATTTAATCCCCTAATGAGCACGTAGCATATTTTGCCAAAAAATTTACAACAAATTGTAAAAAAAAAAGCCCCTTTCCCTCCAATTTGAAATCCCTTTTGCATACCCACCCCCCCCCCCCCCCACAAACATTGGATCAACATAATTATTATCTTTTAAAGGGCAAAGACACCTAATTTGACATAGAATGAGACATGTATTTTATATAGTTGGGCCTCCAATTGAACCCTGACCTGAAAATGAGGTCTGCATTTAAAAGGTCAATGACCTTTGACACGAGAGAACTTAAAAGTGTGTCTGTGTATTCCTTTGAAATTGTGGGTATAGCACACTATGTTGGGACATTTTTTGCGAAAGTACATTTAAAGACAACTATCGTGACACCTAAGACTCAAATATTTTTGGAAGAAAAGAGCTATCAAATAAGGAAAAAGTTTATATGCCTTCTCATATTAAGTTAGGTTTTTCAACTGATAACTTAACAGAAAAGGGAGAAAACAGCAACTCTTTCTCCTACTAACTATTACTACAAATAATCTATTCTTTTTTCTTACCAACCAATCAATTTTGAATTTTTGTTGAATAAATTCCTATTTTTTCAAAAAAATGATCGTTGCTCGTTATCCCTACCATATTAATACGATTGATGAATGATCACAGTGAACCGTCCCAAAAAAACCACTCGGGACAAATGCCTTCGGGATCTCCGGGATAATCTGTGAAACGACCTGATGTTTCCTAGCTACTGCTTTACCTGGTTTTTGATCTATAAAGCTCAAAGATCAAGAATCAGGCAACTGACTAAAGTCCTATTCTAGCTGAATTATTTTTAATTTTACAAGGAAATCTTGAGGGGAATATGCATGAATGTTTTCACACGAAACGGATCGGGAACACCTCATCACGGTTTGCATTTCGTGTGGGTTGTTTTTGGTTGTGGTAAGTTTTTTATTTCCGTGTGTGCGTAGATCGGTGGGCGCTGCGCCGTCATGACCTCTGACCTGCCTAATTGATTTTGACCTTCCGAAAAGTATCAACTGGTGTTGAACTGATGATCTGATCAACAGAAAATTTGTTGCGAAGAAAAAAAACAGGTATTCATTATCGCATCAACCAACCCATTTTTTAACCCGTGTAATGATGACGTCCCCTGTAAAATCTAAATGAACAGGAATAAGGAAAAGGTTTTTGATAGAGTGTGTCAAGTAAAAAGATAACATGATAAGCAGATAAGACTATATATTGGTTGTCCCCATGTCAACGTGGACCGCTCGGTTCCGATCTCTGTCAGTCTCAGTCTCACTCAGGCTCCGGCCCATCATCATGAAAAAAAAAAATCATGCCGTCAAAAAAAACCCATGGCCTTGTTTCGAAATAATCCTAACCGTAAAATGGCCACTGCTTACGGGTTGTTTTAGAAGATTTAAGGTAACCAAGAAATGGGTGGAAAGTTTAAACCAAAGTTGGACCTGTTAATCCTTGCTTAAAGACCTAATCAGTGATTTTGAAAAATATTTAAAATTTGCAGGAATTTTGTTGGGGGAAGGGAGGGGAGTGGACTATAGAATCCCCTGGCCAAAGACAATGGAAAAAAGAACATATGTGCCTAATCTTTGATACTTATGTTACCATGTTTTTACTGATAAACTAGATGTTTATGAAATAAAGTCGCAATTTTTTTGTAAATTTGGACCCCTCCCGTTTGTCCAAAATAAGCCCTATAAAATACATTTTTGTACAGCAAGGGGCATTGACACTGCCCAAGGTCACAAAATTGTTGGAACTAATCTTGGCACATTACACTTGTCCATAACTCGGCCAAAAATTTTTTGCACGGACAGACATGAAGTGCCCCCTCATTGTTTAGTTTTAAATAATTATGTTTGTCAATGAAAACATCATATTGTTTAGAGTGTCATATGGAAATTTCCAACTTCCCAAAATTTTTCTTGGTTGAACCCTAACTTCAGTCTAAGTGAAGATAAGTCTGTAGAATTTCTGCATAAGTGTGTTAACCCTTTTCCCAGCTGTAGAAATTGACAGAAAAGGAAGAAAAACGGCCAGTGTAGGGTTCCCAAGAATACGATTCGTCCCAATTTGAATGTACGTGTAATAGTAAAGTGGTCTTTTCGGACAGTAATGACTCAAATCCCCGATCTCCTGTCGCTTATTAGGTGCGTCTGGGCTGTATCATTTGCAGGGTGTATGTTAGGGATACCCCGTGTGCTTTGTTACATTGCATGCGAAAATCTGCTTTTTGATGATTTTTCGATTTGGCTATTTTAGCAAATCAACTGATAGTGTCTTTTAAAGCAACGGGAGATTTTCACATGGAAAAAAAAAAAAAAAAAAAAATAACCATAACAGGTGTCCCGAAAAAATGTGTAAATTCTGATTTTTGCACTATTCAAACTTTCCATCAAAAATATCCCCATCTAAAAAGGATTAAGCTAAAGATGTTTCTTTGGCACAAAATTTGTAAAATTTCTGATTTCGTGTCTAGAGCAAATATGAAATTCAGCCTATGTTCAGTGTTCGATTTACCACCTGCACCATGTAGGTAGGCAGGACTTAAAGTGACAGGAGGAGATATTTTTAGGATACGAATTTCTCTCAAATTTCACTGGATCGGTTGTAGACCACCTACCGGGAACGTTTCGAAGGTTTGTTGGACAAACAGGTGCAAAAGAAAACCGCAAACCTTGTTTTGAACTTGTCTGCTATCGTAATCGTTCCCCATAGAAAACCATGCTTAGCCTTTGACTTTCTGTCGTGCACGACAGAAAGTACTAAATCATCATCTTACTACATAAAGACGGCGTATTCGGCTTATTCACTTCAGGTGTGATCTAATATATTGGTAAGCATTCCAAATATGTAAAAAACCGGGATTCGACAAAAATTGGGGTGCTTCTTTCTGGAAATCTCATGTCTCTTTAATTAAAGGTCCATGGCCCGATCACTAATAGCCTCGTCCCCAGAAGCCCAGATTTTACCGGAAGTGGTCAACATTTTGCTATCAGAAGAAAGCTACTATTTTTCTCATTTACCCTGTGAAATCTTAGAGTCAAAGGATGTTCGCTTTCGAAGTTATGAGCAAAAATGTGCCTCATTTTGGTCGACCAATATTAATTTTACACAGTACTCTATATGAGGCTTACAAAATCACGTTTTTAGCTCTCCCATCAAAATGGGTTGAAATATCGGCGCGAAACTTTACAAATGGGATTTTGGAGTGAAGGCCAATCTATCAAGATGAAAACTTCATATCCTTAAATCGGGCCATCCCCCTTTAAAATTGGAATGGTTCAAGAGGACTTGAAAAGCAGTTGACTGGAAAGTACTCATTGAATTGAAAGAATAAAAATGCTTTTTGAATGGTGTCGATACGTTAATCCGTTCTCGAGATATGGCAAATTAACGATTAACACAAATTCAGTACCTTTTCCCATAGGAATAAGATGTGTGAAACCCCACGCAACATATCCCACAATGCATTTCTGTCTGGGCTCCCAGAATGCAATTGTTTCAAGTTATACTTAGCTAAAATTCATTGTTTTATTACCAATTTACCATTATGCCAATACTAATCTGACAGTTGTCAAAATCATTTGTAATATAATGTAACACTGTCCTCCCAATTGTAAAATATCCCACAATGCATTTCTTTCCATTAGAAAAGCCTGTATCAGTGTATCTACATTGTTGTTCCAAGTTAAAAAGTAAGCAGTGAGGTCACCAAGGAGACACTAAGATGCCATCACCTTGAAGTGTTATCATTATTTGAGCCAATTAAATTCATTGAAGTCACATGTCAATAAATACATAAAGTCATGGACAGAATAAGGCGACCAATTGCGCGTCTGACGTAATTTGACGGTGCAGAACATAATGTCCGCCGTGAAGAATAATCTGTGAACATTTACAGCTTATTTAAACAGAAAGTTACTTCGTGAATTTTTGTCCCTTCGTCGGACCCCCGACGCAAATAGGGCATGTTTTGACATTTTAAAATCATATTTTTGTGGGACATGCCCCGCCATACTTCACATTCAAACCACTCACAGTCAGTGTGCCGCGCGGATTGTCAAATCAAACCTTGACATATAATACGCGCAATTGGTCAGCTCATTCTGTCCCTGACTATACATCAGTCTGTCCTTATTGAAAATCATAATCCTTGGGGGGGGGGGCACTCAACTTTTTTCAGGTAGGATGTGCGGGCCCCGATTTCCGAACTTGGTGGGGCTTGGGGAGACAGATTTGTCCTCCGAAAGTAGGGGCTTGTAACTGAAATTTTTTGAGAAATTTGCAGGCTTGGGTAGCTGAAATTTTGGGCTAACATTCAGTTTTTGAGGGCAAAATTTTCTGAAAAGGGACCTTAAGACTAAATTATAGCTTCACCTGAGACCTGGGGGTTCTTGGGGAACGCTGGAGAGACGCTAAAAGGGGTCTTAAGGGCCGCCCATACCCGTCCTCTTTTCCAAATTCAGTGGCCCCCCCCCCCCGTGTTTGAAAATATCCCATAAATGGCACTTTCTTGTACTCCCAGAATGCAATTGAACAAGTTTAATGCATGTAAAATGCTGTCAACCATACAATCACAGATCAAGACATTCATCATGATGGAAATCATACAAATTGTGTTACACATGATAGGGTAAAAATAAAAAAGAAAAAGGTGTAGGTAAAGCCTACATATAATTCAAGTGACATTAGATTGCAATGCTTTCCAGCTAGAGTCTACCCCCCCCCACCCCCCCCCCACACACCACACACCCACCAAACAGCAGGCAGTGTAGACACATGCCAAGCCCAGGCCCAGGCCCAAGCCAAGGTCTTGGCCCTGTAGGCTTAAGGATTTATGTTCAAAATTAAGTTATCAAGCTTAAATGCCAGTCTACTTATAAATCAATGTGCATAACCCATGGCATGTGTACCCCGAAGCCACACGCCCCCGGCTTGACCAATTGCAATGCAACGCCCTTGACTTTACCGTAAACTTGCTTGTTTACAAGCAACACAGCGATCAGCAACTACACATTGTGCATCCACCATGGTGATCTTGAGCATCGGATATTCACCCACCAAGTGCACATTTTTTGAATCAAAACTACATACATATTTTTTCTCGATACTGTTTAAATTGTCCGGGACACTTGGCCTTTTTTAGCTTTCCAGTGCTGAATTTTGACACGGAAAAATTCAAAAATCGTCCACTCGGACAACACCCTAAGTGTTGACTTCTTCGCTGTCAATTTTTCCATGCAAAACATGTCAGCCCAGCTCAACTGCCATTTTATGAATGAAGTTTGACCTTTAAACTAGCTATCCCGGATGTGGAACTATTTATTTCTGACCGTATTTCATTAAAAATAAAAAAATCAATGCGCCTGTCTCCAACTCCCATAGAACGGCCACAGTAACTGAAATTCTAAGATGGCGGATTTCGCGCAAGGTCATTGAGTGAGAAGGCTACTGAGCAGTGCGCCGCCAACGACGGTGTAAGCTGGCGATCCTACACCATGGCACGCCTGCACATATGCAGGCGACATTGATTCTGTGCAGGTAACTTTCCAAACGAACCTGCACACGTGCATGTAAATTTACGCCCAAAAAATGGCGTGCAGAAGACGCTCTTTTCATTTTGGAAATCTAAATCAAGTGGTAATAATGAGGGATCTAGATCTTGGGAATCCAGTGACGAAGACAGCGAGTTTTAGGCAGAAATAGGGGTAAGTTCTTAGTTTAAAAATGCTAATAAATGATGGTTAAATTGTGTGCAGGTTGCTTCCATTTTGTGCAGGTAGGTTTTTCTATGTTACCTGCACAAGTGCAAGTAACTTTTTTCTGGTAAATCGAACACTGCCTATGTTTTATATTGAAATATAAACAAATCAAAATCGCCTTTTTTCTTTTTTTTAAGACATTCATCATTAACTACTATTTATGACACAATACAATGAATATTTGGGTGCCTCAAAATCTCTAGTTGACCTTTAAAGGAGAACTTACACAATGAATCTGCTGTTAGTGGGATATAACCCCACTGGCACTAGTACGTACTAACACACAGAGGAAGGTGTATTGAAAACCACTGTACATTAGGCATTGTAGCCACCAGATGCCATTTGTTTACATGCATCAGTCTTCCTAAGACAAACAAATATGAGCCCGACTTACTTAGAATCAAAGAGACATGATACCACATAACCCAAAGCATCCGTCCCTTTTTTTCCAATGCTGCATTATCAAGAAAATCAAGAGAAATTGGAAATTCTGCACAAAGATTTGAAGTTTCTGTGTTATTGTGGACATGAGAACAAGGAGAGTCAGAGTAGTTCTCACCCCAATTCAAGATTGCCATTATGGGGATAACTATTGAAGGGAGGTCAATCATGTTGTTTATGTTGGGTCAAGAGTGCAAATTGGCAATATTGCTGATTGGGGTGAGATCGGAACCTACCTTCTTGACATCTTCCTTGTTCTCATGTCAACAAAAGCACAGGAAAGACTTACGAATCTGTGCAAGAAGGAATTTCCAATTCTGAATAGAAACACTGGGACGGGCTGAATCAGGCTGAATCTGATGTAGAATAAAAATGGCGTCGTGTCGCTGAAGGCTTATGAGTGGCGAAGAAGAAATGCCAGATGAAGTTTAACCAGAAAAGTGCTTTCTAACAAGTTTCACACTCACAATCTCAAGAAACATACATATCACTGGCAAACGCCATCCTCAAGAAACATTCTCATTCTTACAGGAGTAGAGATATCTAGAGATCTAAAATGGAACAAAAACACATCAATAACATGCAGTAAAGGGTAAAAGATCATTGGGTTTATTCAGAAGGAAACTTATACTCATGCTCAGAGGACATAAAAGATCTTGCTTACCTCTTTGGTGAGACACCCTTTAGAATATAGCTCGGTGGTTTGGGACCCCTACACAAAATGAACTGATATACCAACTTGAAGCAGTTCAAAGGAGAAGCCATCCGCTTTGTCAAGAATAACAACGACAGAAGGAGCGTAGTGTACTGATATGTCAAGGACTCAAACTGGCCGACACCGTGCCCAAAGGCGTAAGGTGTCAAGACTTTCAATCTTCCACAAGTCAAATCGGGTTACCTTTCGATCCCATCTGAAACACTGGCTGCGCCCGGTCCATTGATTTACAAGAAGATCACACAGCCAAGCTTTATATGAATCCATACATTTAAAGATGCTTCAAGTATTCCTCATACCCGGGAAAAGTAATGGCACAGTGTGTTGCATACTCCACATAATGACTACCCCTCAAAAGTACAAACATTCCCAATTCACCAATATAAATATAACAACCAATCCTGCAAAACAAACTCTGATAACTCTTCCAACTCCCGGAGGTGATGATCTAAGTCATATTTAAACACTCCCATCTCACTCCATTTCCTATTTGGCGCAATGATGGCAGGCCACCAGTGCGGATGAATATAATAAAATTAGCTATTTTTGTTCCGTCTTATGAGCTGTGAGTTACATTACAAGAATATTTTTCTAGCAAGTGCAGTATTCAAATAGACGGAAAAAAGGCTGGCCATCCAGTTGTTTATAGGGGACTTTGATTTATTTTAATGTCACTAATAGCGGAATGGGGGGGGTTTTGTTTGTTTTCTTTTTTTTTTTTTTTTTTGGGGGGGGGGGGGCTGGGGTGGGGGGATGCCATGTATGAAGATTTGGGTAACTAGTCTTGCCACTTAGGGTTAGGAACCCTAACTAGAGGCTAAACACTTAACACAAATCTTTATGGCAGATGTGAAATGATTTTTTTTTTTTTTTGAAAAAAAAACAAGGATTGCCAAAAACTGAAAGCCATTCAAATTTTGTTTCTAGTATTATTACCGGTACTAATATCAGGCTGATTCAAAACTTGGCATTGATCGCAGTCCAACTGGTACATGGACGAATCCAGGCGTGCCGATGTCGCCATGGAAGTCAGGGTACTATTGAAAAAGCACAACAATGTTAACATGTCCCATACGTTGGTTGGTTTAACATGCTGCAATAGGTGTTTACATAAGGTGACACCCTTTTCTGACATACTTTTCTGCACCCTATGAATTTCGGAAACCTTACGGAATAAACCACATTCAACCGTGGGGTTTATTCCGTAAGGCCGTTAGGTTTCCGAAATTCTTGGTGATCACAACGATGTCAGAAAGGGTGTCACCTTATGAAACAACCCTGGAATGCCTCAAAAGTAGTTTATGAGTGAAACTTAACCTAAATCAATTTGAGGGTTGGATACTAAGTCCAAATTGTCACTATACCGAATTACACTTGCTCAATTTCATAAATATCAGGAAAGAGGTTTTGGCATTTAAACATGTATCATATGGACATCAACATAAACAAGCAGCACTGACAATGAGAGGTTTTGTTAAACCTATAAGGTGTGAAATGACATGCTTGAGTGCAGGGGTGGATCCAGGATTTGAAAACGACAAAAATTCCCGGGGGCGGAAGGTTGAAAAATTTGTCCAAAATGGGCTGATTTTTCAAGGATTTTGTAGGATTACCGGAGGCGCGCGCCCCCTCCCCCCCTCCCTAGATCCGCGCCTGGAGGGACCATCCTCAATTCGTGGCCTGATCTGTTATATAGAAGTATTGTAGGTCAGTTTGTGATTCGAGTAGTGCTATCCTGTCAAATGAAAGTAAATAGTAAAATGATTTCAAAAAAAATGCTGCTTTGCCAATCATACGTTGATGTGTGTATGAGGGCTTTGTACTGAGCAAAGCTGAGGACACACACATCGATTGGTGTATCCAACTGGTGAGTCTTGATCAATACGATCAAACACCCCAGTCTAACAGTCTGAACGATACAGTGTTTCAATATTCATGATTGTCATACTCCACTAACAATGCCGGATGTTTATTACAATTATTAAAAAGAAGATTTTATTTAATTTTAACCCCAACTTTTACCCAAACTGTACAATACAAAGATTTCTTTGGCCCTGATATAAATAATAATGCAGATTATTGCAGACTCAGGCTCAGTCATGACATCATTGACATGACATGCATTTGCAAATGTATGCAAGTCATGAAGTAACACGTGCACAAATATCATTTGAATTTGTTCACAACACAATGACAATCACAAGTTGGTTTTAAAGCGGCACTGGCACAATTTCGCAAAATATCAAATTTCTTAGATTAGTTCTCAAATAAAAGGCCATGGGCATTGCCAATCAAAGAATACAGAAAAATGTATTTTTACACTAAAAAAACCATGCCCCACATGCCCAAAGTAGATAGTAGGTATTAAAGCCTGGGCCATGGCCCAGATTTTACTGGAAATTGTCACAATTTTTGTGTCAGAAAAAGCTACTATTTTTCTCATTTACCCTGTGAAATCATAGGGCTAAACATGCTAAAGGATGTAGTAAACATGTTAAACTAATTTTATCTCACATTTTTTTCCATAGATTGTGCAGCAATATCCCTTTCGTTCCCCACAACGGAAAGGAATTGGGTAAGTAAAGAATTAATCTCAAAGTACTTCACGGTATACTGAATAGACCTACAACAAACAAGGTGATGATGATGATGATCATGATCATGAACATGATGATCATGATGATCCATGATGATCATGATGATGAACATACAGTGGGGTAGCCAGAGGGGGGGCAGCTTCCCCCCTCTTGCCCCCCTGAAAAATTAGTGATTTACATAGGTATATACTATACTAACAAATTTTAATATGTGCTTGCCCCCCCTGAAAATATATGTGCCCCCCTGAAAAAAAAGCTGGCTACGCCACTGTGAACATAATGATGATCATGATGATGGTGATGATCATGATGATGACGTTGATCATGAGGGTGAGGATGAAGTTGAGGATGATGAAGATGATGATGATGATCTTAAGATCTTGTTGAATGAATGTCAACAAGGTACCATATCAGATGATAAGAAGTGATGTTGGTGGTGATTTTTGTTAACTTAAGTGTGCAAACATTTTCTTCACCCCAATTTATAGCTTAAACTTAAGTTTCAACATTTTGTTACAGGGACAGGGCTATCAGATTCAAGTGTTCTTTGCAGAACACAATCATAGATGTGCTACGATCTAAAGGATGGGTTGAAGTCAAAGAGTAAGTCTGGTATTGATTGAGTTCTTTGAATTTGCACAAGTTTGCTTGCAGCTTCATGTAATATATTCTTCTTTATGAGTGTCTATGCCCTAATAAGGTCCCATCCATCTATGCATATGTTTCTTAAAGGCGCTGGTCCGATTATGCCAATTGTGTTCTTCTTATTGTATGGGAGCCTGTCACTTGCACATACGCCCCACCAAGTTCCGTGGGAAACAACTTGCGGTTGTCAGAAGCAATAATTGCATATTGCAAGCCCTATTCAGTACTATGCTTATTGTGGGTTCAACATAAAAAGAGCTTTTTTTTGTGTTTATATTTGGGAGTAAAATGGATTAGAAATCAAGGGCTCAAATGTTGGACGACAATGTGAGAAAAATACGGCCTTGAATATGATATCAAAAATGATACTACTTCCGGGGTAAACATGGGGGGGGTCCCCAAAGAAATCGGAACATGCCAGCTTTAATTATCAATCCAGAAAGAGTGCGTAACCTTTTGGAAATGACACATATAGATCAGCAATCGTAAAGGACTAGTACCAGAAAAACTGCCTAATACAGAAGATTTTGAGAAGAGAAATAAGAGTCAATGTTTCATATAAGTTCCAAGTTACAAATGAGGTACTGCCTTCATTCCAGTCAGCACTACGCACAACATTGTACGCGCATGAGGAATCAATTGCAATACCTCAGTTGCATACTGGGTCTTATTAGGAAACCATTTATTGAATAAATCAGTGCACATCCAAAGTGATCTTTTTGCATGTGGTGGGCACAAAGGAATAAGTTCCATTTATTTCCACATGTTACTGATATTACTGAGCTCATTTGAATATAAACAAAAAAAACATGCTATTTAATTTTGATAGTTGGAGGATATTTGTATTTCTCAGAAAGGCATCGCTATAATACCAGGGATAGCCACCTTGAATTTTGTGGTTCTAGGGTTCAGGGGCAGTTTGGCAAGCAAAACTTTTCAATTCACTACAATCAAGGCATGGAACTCCTTTCCAGGCACTATTAAATCGATCACAGCTACGTCACTTCAAAAAAGAAGTCAAATCTCATCTTGCCATGACAACATGCGAGAGAAGGAAGAGCGCCATTCCTTGAAATGCTGTGGTGTATCGTTTGCTTGTTTTTCTGTTGTTGTACCTTATTTTGTAATACCGCCAAACAGTAAATAAGCTCTGTGAGTAGGCTTTTTGGGCTATCCTGGGCTCATCAACAAAATTCCTCTGTTGTATTGATCCTTTTAAGTTATGATCCTTTAATTTTGTTTAATATAGTGTGTATTTTATATGTATGTTAATGTGAATTTAAGGTGCATATGATTGATATGGACTGAATAGTATGAAATGAAATGAATTTATGTTAATAAAAAAAAATCTAATCAGTGAGTGAAAACTCATAACAAATAAAATAAAACCTTTTTTGCAAGAATTCTTGTAAATATCTTTTTTCTCTGTTTGTTACATAACTAAACCGAAACTTAAAATAACCGAACACTGACCTAACCCCAACTTTAACTTAACCCACATTTTTTAAACTTCTTATACAAGGATGATGAAACTTATGTTTATAGTTGGCGGTTTTCACATTCTAATTTATGCAGCATTTGTATTGATTTTCATATGCATTATCACGCTTTCACCACATTAGGACCTTTTTGCATTAAGGTTCGGGTTGGGGCCCACCTCAACATTAGAATTGTTGGCATCCCTCCAAACCAGAGAACTGGCAATTAAATTATTCTTTCAATTCCTCGGGATCAGCTGTCATATTTCTCAGTGGTTTATTAGGTCTTTAAAGGTGCAAAAGTATCTTAAGAGAAAGGAATGGTCTTTTGTATAAGAGTTGTGTGAGATTCATTGATGCTTATGGGAGCGAGAAATGGTGTCTGAGCGAAAATAGATGAGATTCCTGAGGAGGTCATAGAGCAATTATAGACGCGCTGCTTGTGTGGGTGAAGTTGATGGATAGGATGAAACTGAGGACTTGATGCAGAAGTTGGGGTTTGGGAAGAGGCGATGGAACCGTTGGCTATGCACTGTGTACGTTGGTAGGGCATGGTGGTTGAGGAAGGATACGAGCATGCCTTAGAATGGCCCTTTGAGATCCGAGTGGGAGGTTCGATTAGGATGGGAGTCCAAGAAGACTGAAGACAAGTGGAGGAGGAGATAGGAGGGTTGGGTTGAAAATGGAGGAGCATGCATTGAATCGGTTGAAGTGGAGAAGGCGCATGGGCTGTTGCTGCCATGTCAGGTGTAATCGGCCACCCGGTTTACAGGACAAAACCGGATTTAAAACTTTGGATTTACTACTTTATACTTAATACTACTACTACTAAAGGGTGCACGAAGATTTTCAGGTTGTCCAAATTTTCTGTAATATGTAGTCTTGGTGTTTTCATATAGATAATAGACACTCATAGATTTCCCCTACCTGTTGTTTGGCACAAAATTTACTTTAAATGAAAACAAAAGGTGATTTTATATGCTTATATTCAATAGAAAACATAGGCTGAATTTCGTATTTGTCTATAAGAAATTAGAAATTTCACAATTTAAAAAATTTTGTACCAAAGAACAGTTTTCAGCTTAATCCTTCCAGATGGGATATTTTTGATAGAAGCTTTACACCCCAGTGCCAAAATCAGATGTTCACATATTTTAGGGACAACCTGTTATTTGAAATCTCTCGTTGCACCTTAACAGAGGAACCTGTGGTGGCTGTGTGCAGGACTTCAATTGAACTGCAGTGCAGGGGTAGAATTTCGTAGCAGAGTGCGAAAATCGGTCTTGATTCTCAAAAATGAATTTTGCGGGAATCATCTAATTCGCTACTGTGTTAAATTCTGAAGTTTATGAGAATCAACATTGATTCCCGCAAATCAAAGTACGAGAATCTTTGCGAGAATCGATTCTCGGATTCTCGCCGAAATTCTAGCCCTGCAATGCTTTGTTGCAGAATGTTTCACTTTATATTAACTATATACTAATAATATAAAAATGTGCAATCTCAACTTTCCTGGTCTTCAGGATTAAAGCTAGGTAGGGCTCACTCGTGGATCATGTACAGTAGCAGATACAAAGAAGCAAACCACCGGTTGGGTAAATAAGCCCCAAATGCTATGCTTTACATGGAGCAGTGCACATGCACTAACATGACCCAACCCTAAAGGCACTTCTTTGGATCCTCTACTGCACTTGCCTGATATTAACCCTGAAGTCAATTTTATTTGTACAGGGGTCAAAATCAGAGTTGCTCCAATTTTTGAAAATGAAAGAAGTTGTTCATCTAGCTTAATGCTAGATGAACTTTTGAATGTTGACCCCTGTAAATAATTGGTATTGACCTTTTTTACCATTTTAGTCTTTTATACCCTTTAACTTCCCAAAACCAATGGTCGTAGATGGTACAAACTATACATTTTTTGAATCTTATGATTAGTATGGATATAGCTACATTTTAACATGATTGAGGCATCATTTACAAAGTTTGACCCCTGTGTAAACTTAAATTGGCCTCATTTGAAAAAAAGTGATACCGACAGTGAGAGTACTGACCTAACTAGGCATGGATGTAGAGGGTCCATACTACCTACCAAGTTGTCAAACCTTTTCTGTAGTGGGCGGTAAACGAATTCCTTAATAAGAGGTCCCTAGATATTTGCTCCTGCTCAGGTGGGTCCCAAGAGGGGCTCTGGGGCCGACTTACAAAGATCGTAAACCCATTAGGTCAAATGCATCACAAGTACTGGGGTTTCTAACAGTAACTTACAATGCGTTTGCTTACTCTGGGTCGTATGTAGGGCTGGTATCGACAAGGCTGTTGTCGACAAGGTTGGCGACAATGCACTTCTCCTGGGAAAAAAAAAAAAAAAAAAAAAAAAAAAAAAAAAAAAAAAAAAAAAAAAAAAAAAAAAAAAAAAAAAAAAAAAAAAAAAAAAAAAAAAAAAAAAAAAAATGGAATCTTGAATTTAAACCATACTTTTTACTTTCACCCCCAGTAACCTGTTTCAATAAGGAATTCTATCAAATCTGTGAAAATAGTTTTGTTATATATATCATTAATAAATAGCCCAATGACCTCCAGAAGTTGGTCCACTTTTGCGTAGAAATAGTTCAACCAACCTCCCAATGGGCCAGGGCTAGTAAAGTGTGGAGTTGAAAGAGTCATAGTGAGGTTATTTGTTTTCCATACAAGTGCTCAATCTAAACCTTTGTGTTGCTACAAGTATAATAAAAACAAAATTGAGGAATGGCCATTCAACGATGATGTCGACCATAGTGAGGTAATTTGTTTCCCTACAGTGACTCAATCTAAAACTTGTGATGCTACAAAGTATAATAAAAACAAAATGAGAATTGGCATTCAAACGCTTGATTGTCGACAATGGTCGCCATCGGGTTTACTGATTACAACATGTCGACCACAAAGGAAAACACAAACATACAGCTCTAGGCGTATGAAGGTTGAGTCTCATGTGAAATCCACCCGGGTCCTTGGCTCATTCAAAATTCTGTCATGTACAAATTCATGGTGTGCCCAAAATTGCTGTGAATCGGGAGCCACTTTTGTCCAAATAGTTGTACGATGTAATGTAATTCGTGGTTTTTTTCTGTTAAAAGCAAAATTCCTCATTGATTCATTGGGTTTTGGGTGTTTCTAACATGTTGGAAAAAAATATCTGGGAATTTTTTCAAAACGTTTTAGGTTTTTGTCCTAATCAAGGATGGCCGCCAAAATACCATAATTCCATTATAATTAGTAATATGAAACGCAGTATGAGGTCCAAATTGACGGTAAAATCCCATATTTCGATACCAAAGAGTTCAAAAAAAACAGCTAAATTCAACAATATGGCAATCCATTAAACAAATCCAAGATGGCGTCCAAAATGGCCGCCAAAAGCTATGTTATGAATATAAACGCTCCAGCTTGAATAGCAGGGGCAAGCGGGCAAAATTACCCTGCTAAAAGGCAAAATGCCCTGGTCTAAAACACAACAAAAAATTAAAAAACTGAAAAAAATAAAAATGTAATAAAATGTTAAAAACACCAAAAATGCTCCGGATCTGAAATCCTTATTTCACGCCCTGTAAAAGATGCATCAACACTAATCAGGATGAGAATAGGATTCAAATTCTTGGATCTTGTGGTGTTAGGAACCCAAATTATGACATTTTTTTGTTAACACATAACTTCAAATCCAAGATGGCGGCCAATATGGCCGCCTAAAAGCACTATAACAGAACTGTAATTTAAGACAAACTACCTAAGTTATTCAAATTTGGGCAGAAACAATACATGTAATTACCTGACAGAAGAAATAAATGTTGTTGCTAACACGCTTGAATCCAAGATGGCGGCCACCGTAAGCACTAGATTAATAGTTAAAGCTTATGTTTTTTACAGAGATCCATGGTCCTAAATTCTAATGTTGTCATTCTTCTACCTAAAACAGACTACAAAAACACGTACAGTCTTTCCTATGGAGGTGCAATATATTGGAGCAACCTATTGGAGAATATCAGCAGTCTATCACTTTGAAGTATTCAAGAAGCAACAAGACTTTCTTGTTTAAATGCTGTTTAATTGTTTTGGTGTTTTTTGTTTCATGTTTTGTCATATTAGATTTGCTTTGCTTTGATATATTCTTTCTTCTTTAGCTTAAGAAATGATATTTTGTACATATGTTAATGATGTACCCACGGCCCAAGGAAGAACACCTTTTTTATTTGGGCCTCCATGGTGAAATCAAGTTGAAATGAAAAATAACAATATTTGATAACAATTTAAAAAAACACCAGATGGTACTTGGACCCAAAGGGACTCCATATATTTTAAAATGTAGTTAGAAAAAATTACTTCAATCCACAAATGGTGCCGAATATAATAGCTTCAGCTTGCTGTTAAGCACTTTCAATTGCTAAAATTGGTGATTTCATACCCTTACATCCTACTTCTTATGGTATACACATTAGGAAATTTGAATACGAAAAATCCTCAAGTTTAAAGTTTTTATAAAAATTTACAAAGAGACTTAATTTTGCGACACTGAAAACTACCATTTTTTGCCTTTGTTTACATGTTTCATATCCAGATGACAATGACAACAATGACAATTGTATAAGCACTCTAATCTATCAATAGCCCAAACTGGCGATTCTTCATAATACCTACGTTATAATTATGTATATGCATCAGGAATTTAATAAAAGTGTCTAAAATGAAGCAACTACACATGAGCTCTATTACTTTCGTTTTAGACCATCAACCCCTAGATGGCGCTAATAATAACCTTGTAGTACTATCAAGAGCCCAAAAACTTGCTATTTTTATATATACCTAATAATGTTTTTCACATGGCAATTTGATGAAAATACAAATGAAACCATAAGAACTGACTCTTAAATAGTGTATATTTTCCTACAGCCATGTGATCCATGTATAAAATGTAACAAAACATAAATAAACTATCTGTGTACTTTTTTAATTACAAGGAACTCATTATTTATGCTTTCGGGGTAACATAATTCAAATTGAAGATGGCGGCTAATATGGCCATTGAAATCACTATCAATAGACTCTAAACTGGTGATTTTTCATATTCCATATGTTGCACGATACGGAAATTATAATATAAAAACATACAAATAAGCAACTCTATATCCTTAAATCCCAAAATGCCATTTTTCCCAATTTCAAAAATAATGGATGCCGAACCTTTGCCTTGTGGTTAGTGGTGAAATTGCTCCTATATCAACAAGACAAATTGCGGTACCTCCCTTTCTTGCAGTGTCGTCAGGGGGTTTGGGAGTATGTCATTTTACCTCTAGGACGTAAGGGGTAAATATATATATTTTTTTATACAAATGTTTATCATGCTTTCAAATCCAAAAATGGTGACAAAATGACGACTGCGTATACAGCATAATCAAAATACCAATACAGTGGTAATACGCATAAGGAAATTTTAATGAAAATATAAAATGAAGCAACTAGACATACTTTTAAACATGAGAAAAAATATCTACCATTTTAAATTTTTAACTCCTTCAAACCCAAAGTGGCAATTTTGCATATTATGTTGTACACCTTAGTATAGAAGCAACTAGATACATACTTTTGGACACATGAACCCAAATTCAATAAGTTTTAATTAACATGCCTGAAATCCATGATGGTCACTTAAATGGCCATTGTCACTCTCAATAGCCAACACTGAATTATTTTCTTAACCTAATATAAATGAAGGCTTGAAGGCAACATTACTTTGGACACAGAAAACTCTTCTATCATTTAAGTTTTGTTGAACATCAATAGCCAAAAACTGACGATATTTACATATATCTACACATATCTTCCATATTTTAGTATTGGCATTAGGAAATTAAGGACATAAATATATATTAAATTAACGAAGCAACTAATAAACACTTTTGGACACAAACTGCATTTTATTATTTAGTTTGTAACTATGATAATAAAAACAAGGACTAATAGTATGTTCATATTAGATTTGAAGGCATTTTACATTTAACAAAATTGGTAATAAAATAAAAGGATATATCTTGACGTATATATATACAAATATATTGGAGATTATCACATTTTTAGCAAAATTTTCAATGTTCGTATTAAAAAAAATAAGTTTTTGTTAAGCTGGTATCTTGGTTTTTTTTTATTCATATTAGTAAAAAATTTTAAATGGTTAGAAGGAGTTTCTTGTGGCAAAAGAGTGTATTATAGTTGCTTCATTGTACTTATATTTCAAAATTTCCGAGATGCGTATTATAACATAATGTAGGTATGAAAAGGCGCCTTTTTGCTAATGATTTTTGCTAATGGCTGTATAGCAGTCCCCAATTAGTGCAATGTTATGTTGAATAGTTTTTTTACACATAAAATGGTAAATATGAGTCCTTTGGGTCCAAAGATGCGCATCGAAGTGTTTATTTTGTTTAATAAAAATGAGGATGCTGACATGGATCTATGTGAAAATCATTTAGATTTTACTATTATAAGTATACTACGGTGGGCCGCCATTTGGATTCAAAGGCAAGTAAGCAAAAACAAATCGTTGGATTGTTTCTTCGTCTTAAGTATAAATACAAGGTACGCCCCATAAGTTGAGATTTAGGTCGTTTGTCTTAAATTACCAGTTTTTTAGCTGTTAATAGCGGCGGCCATATTAGCCGCCATCTTGGATATGAGGTTGTTAAACAAACACTGTCAGATGTGGGTACCTAATACCACAAAATATACATACACCCATGAATCTGAATCATGAGAGTTTATATTCATAACATAGCTTTTTGGCGGCCATTTTGGACGCCATCTTGGATACCAGGTACACGGTAAGTTTTTATTTGTTAATGTGACTGACATATTGAATTTAGCTGTTTTTTGAACTCTTTGGTATGAAAATATGGGTATTGTCGTCAAGTTCAAATGTGGACCTCATATTGGTCCAGAATACCAATATAATGAATTGTGTATTTGGCGGCCATCTGGATTTTCAACACCCTAAACGTTTGAAAAAATTTCCAAGATATTTTTCCAATAAGTTACACCCAGAAAGACAAAGAATCAAGTGGAATTTGCTTTTAACAGCAGAAAAAAAACACGACGGATGTATTGTGACTACAGCCTACACTAAAAAGTGATTCCTGGTCTGAACTCTTCACTTTCATTCACCCTTGTTCCCCTAAAAAAAAAAAAAAGCAATGGATCAATTCATAATGATGATTTGCACTTGTCTTTCTTGTTGTGTGTAGGTGTGCACATGCTCTTTACAGGGCGGAAGGGGGGATTTGATTTCATTGCGGCTGATGTGGGAGGTGAAGGAATACATTTGACAGATGTTACTGCAGGAACATATAGGATTAATCATTTTAGGAATCACTATGAGGTTAGGCTTGTCTATGTGTGCACTACAAAGGCAAAATCCACAGAGGAACCAATGTTTACCAAAAAAAGTATTCTGTTGATGACAGCAAGTCATATTTAGATCGTATGTGATAATTCGGGTGCTCAAACATGTTACAGAGTGGTTCATCACAAATCAACAAAACAATGAATCCGATGCGTCCACATATTTTTATCCCACGAGGGATAAAAATACACGGACGCATTGGATGCATCGTGTTGATTTGTGATGAAACCACTCTTTAAAATGTTGAATTTGGAAATCCTGGTTAACAAACAAAAATTTCTTATGAAAACTTATTAATATCGTGTATAGGGGAATATAATTATTCTCACTATAATATAAAATGTTTCCCAGATCGACAAAAATCTTTCATCGCCAATATTTTCAGCAAAATCTAAAGCAAACGATACTTTGCATGTTTGTTGCTTTGGAGTTTGCACCTGGTGTCCTTGCGCATATCAGAGTTCTAAAAGTGACGAACAGTGTATGTCGTACAGTGATACGCGTTAATAGCACTTACGTGAACCTGCGCCGTGCGTGATGTGCTTAAGCATATAAACTGTGGATTGATAACAAATCAACAACGGTACGCTCCTGTAC
>JAMKCH010046006.1:0-12136 GCA_023653785.1 Ophioderma brevispina | reverse complement strand
GGCTGAGAACTAACAATAAGAATCGTGCAGTATAATGTCTTGATGTGTCTCTTATTAGAACATCTCATCTTATACTAACATGGTATCATTCCGAACCTACGTCTAAGCGCCTACGCAACCCATTTTCTCTATAATGGAACTTTGTTTTCCGACCGCAGGACACGTAGAAAAACCACGTTGTTTTTGTATAAAAACCGCAAGTGGTCACAATAAATAGGGACTACAGTAAACAGGTCGCAATAGTGGTGAATTGCCTTCGGCTAGCGATAACTGTCTTAGTTTTGCAGTGCGTGTACGGGTCCACTATAGGGATAATGTACTGCAATCTGAGTGTTGTAAAATATTGTTTAACTTGAAGTAACACAAATGTGTTCAGTCAGGAGTAGTATTACGCAAGTGTTAACTAAAATTGATCAATGTAATTTTCACCAAGTAATCAAGTGGTCATACCAATCAAGTTTATTGTGTCTTATGTCATTGAGGAAGACTCTCCCCACAGGGTCCA
The DNA here is from genome assembly GCA_023653785.1 of Ophioderma brevispina. Lineage (NCBI taxonomy): Eukaryota > Metazoa > Echinodermata > Ophiuroidea > Amphilepidida > Ophiodermatidae > Ophioderma > Ophioderma brevispina. Next base: position 11,631 of record JAMKCH010046006.1, on the reverse strand, counting down.
TCCCCGTCAAACTACAAATCCCATTGCAGGATCAAGACCACACACAAACATTCCCCCCCTCGTCTCTGGACTTAAAGGCAACCTGAAGGATAATGGGGCGTAAGTTTAACAAGTTTGGGATTCGTATAGATGTTTTACTGGTTTTAGAATCACAAACGGATAAAGTCCTATAGCACACTTTCTTTAATGGCATAGGGCCCTGAGGCCTTGGATATCCATGATGGTTTGCCATTTAAGTCAGGAGAGGAGGAAACGTCAGCAAAGGTTCTTGAATATTGGGAACAACATTGTGTAGGGAAGAGTAATTCACATATGAGCAGTACCCAATTTAATAATTGTCACCCAACCAAAGATGAACCATTTTGAACATACTATTTTCGCTTGCTTAAACTCATAGGTTCTTTGTGCATATATCGCTTGAATGCAAAAAATGTGCACACACAAGTATTTTACTGAGATTTTCTTCTTAAAATTGTTAGTTTGCAGGCTAACCAATGATGAGTACGAGAGCAACTATACTACTACTCGCTAATTCATGATTCTACAACTTAGAAAGTTGTTTAGATACTTGTAGGCATCTGAATCTTCAATAAACAGGTAAAACCAGATGTCACAACAGGATCCAGAGGTAAACTATCTCAGGGACAAACGAAACAACATAGCAAACAAATCTGGAAAGTCCAAAAAGTCTAAAACCAAAAAAGACAAAAATCCTGTCAAGTTGAAAGAAATAAACTGCAAGTTCTGTGGAAACAACAGAGAGGAAAAACCCAAATGTCCCGCTTGGGGTCAAAATGCAACTTTTGCAAACAAAAGAACCATTTGCCTAAAAAAATGCCCCAGTGCTACGGAACAAGCACATGCTGTAGAATCGGATTCTGGTTCAACAGATTCTGACCAGTGATGGTAGTTTTTTATTTGGAACTAGTACAAGGGTCCTGAAGTGAATACATTTTGCAAGGGCTCCGCAAGGGCAATTTTTCTTGACAGAGTGTAAACGGTTTTGCAATTCAGGGACAGAATTATACTATGCAAATAGATATGGTTTGTACATTTAATTGTTTTGCCAAAATATATTGCCTTGATATGTTACCTAAGGATACCAAGATTAAAGACCCTATATCAGTGAATTTTGAAAAATATTTGAAATTGCAAGAATAGCTCTTCTTCAAGTGAATGATGAAGTCTGTAGATTCTCATACGTTCACCTTTCCCAGCTGTAGAATGCAGAAAAGAAGAAAACGGCAGTGTTCCAAGACAAGATTCTCCATTCAATTAGTGTTGTAAGTAGTGTCCGTCGGACAGTAATGACTCAACTCTCCGATTCTGTCCTTAATTAGGTTGCCTTCTGGTCTTATCATTTGCAGGTATGTTTGGGATACCTGTACTGTTACATACATCAAAAATTCGATTTTTGATGATTTTTTTTTTTTTTCGATTAAATACTGATAGTGTCTTTAACTCAACTGATGTAAACTGAGATGATCAGAACAAGCAAACGCTTAACAATGGTGGGAATGTCACCACTCCAGGAAGTTAAAACCCAAAAATGGTAAAGGCGTATGATACCAATTCCTGGTGGTTAATGTGAAGGGTACTCTGCAAAAACCCCTCATTGGTGCACCGTACCCAGCACAACAAATGGAGATAATGCGGTTAAGGTGCAAATATTAGCCCCCAGTATAGTGTTAATGAAATAACATCTACAGGAGAACAACATGACATCATGAAGTGACTGATAGTGGAGATAAACTAAGGGAATTTTAAATTACCTTCTAAATCCGGTTTCTCTGTTTTACATCTAATATGCCCGCCGTTTAATAAGAACCAGGACTCATCATGCTTTTATTTCAAATTTAAACTTTAATTTTCGGTTATGCCCTTTCAGAGACCTGGTTAAAGGATGACACCACTCCACTGCTACGACATGTTAATTATAACATGATTAGCGTTCCAAGACAGGGCAGAAAAGGGGCGGTACTTACTCTTTACCCCCCCAGTTTCATAGAATTCCTTCTATCATGTTAAGTGCTCGGTCCGACGAGGTTGTGATTCAAAATACGTGGTAAGGAATTGATCACTCTGAAAATCAGCAGTGTAGAAATACTTTTGCCTCATGCTAAGAATATAATGTGGTTAACATATATCGTGCCCATCGTACTGATATTGATGACTTTCAATTTTGACTTGTCCAACTGTTTAGATCGTATATCAAGTGAGAATAACTTATGTTATATAGTTCTGGCTGGGACTTTCCTAAATCTTGACTATTCTACCCTACACATACCGATACTAAGGTTAATGTTTGTAATTAATTTGTATGCTCACGATATGTTCCTCTAATTGATCGCCTACACGTTATATTGCCAAGGACAACTCAGCGAGTATTAGCGATAATATTTTTACTAATGGTTCTCAGTAAGCAGATTAAAAGTCCGGCATTCGTTAACTGACATACCGATCAATATCAGTTTTCCAAATAACTGATGCTATCGAACTTCATGAACGCGGTCCTAAATATATTAATAAATCGCCCGTATTTACTCAGAATAATACAACTTGTTTTAAAAACTCTCTCGGAATCACAAATGGGATCATATGGCAGTGAATACCATCGCACACACTACTGCCTATTCCAGTTTCTCACCTAATTGATTGCTTTGTATAATCAGTTCCTTCGTTCGGCGGGGTGCAAACGCATCACTAGTGCTAAAGATACCCCTAAACCTGGATACTAAGCACTGCTAACTTAAAATGCTTGATTATGAAAAAATGTCTTGTCCTCTAAATCCTCTGGTTGAAAGGAATGAACATCAACTAAAAATTAAAAAGTATTCCCAAGACAAGCCTAAACAATCAAAACCAGAACCCCAAGTATAACATTCCCAAGCAAAGCTCAAACATAAAAAATGAAACAAGCAAAACCACTTGACAAACAAGCTAAGTACTTCACTTAGTGCCATACGAGACGGGGTTCTATTGTTTTTCAAGCGTTGGGTATTTTATAGCTTGCTTTAGCTGCTCAGCTGGATAGTGTGTATTTTTGCTATGTGCGTTGTTTCTGGCTTGTTTCAACTAGTTATTAAGAGGGAATGGTTATGTTATCTGCCAGTTAATTCCTTTTCATTTAAATTTAAAACAAGATGATTTTGCAAAACCAGCAAATATTTAGCAAAGTGTAAGGCCATTATCAAGACAATACAGAGAAAGGAAACTCTATCGCAAGTATAGATCATCTCAGACTGCCTCTGACAAACGTGCCTTCTGTCAATGTATAAGAACAAGCTGACCTCTATTAGTCGAGCATCTAAGAAGCGTTACTACTGTAACTGATTGATTTGTCCCCAAATGCAATCTTAAAAAGACCTGGGGTGTATTGAATGATCTTTTAGGTAACAAAAAGAAGCAGCTTTGCCCGATCCTTGTTATGAATGGCTCGGTTATTTCTGACTCGCAACAAATCGCTGAAGGGGACTAAGACTTTTTGTAAATATGGGTCCAAAAATTTGGCAAGCCAATATCCCGCTACTTCATATAAATTTAATGATTTCCTCGCCTCAGTTCCCTCTCCAATTACATCACTGTATTTCGCCAACTGATGGTCCTGAAATCGTTGATATTTGTTCATCATTTAAATTGTTGTTACTAGGATGTGGGTTTTGTATGGACATTAAACAGGTTATTTATTGTCAAAACGTTATTGATTTGATTAAAACCCCGTTATTCATATATTTTAATTTATCGAAATTCGGGCGTTTGTACAACCACCCTGAGGGACTGTACTTCAAGGTGCAATGTTGTTCCTATCTATAAATCTGGTGACTCGGATTGATAATAATTATCGTCTATTTTGTTTTGCCGGTGTTCTCAGAAAAATTATTTGAATGTATTATGTGCATAAAGGTTATAAACTTCTTGACGCTTTAATAGGCTTATAAACGGTCAAAATTGGTTTTAGAAGAAATACTCATCCTACATGGCGCTCTGAAGCTCCTATGACTAAGATTGTTACACTTGATAAAGGATTACATACCGTGCTGGTGGTTATTGTTTTGGAACTCTCAAAGGCCTTCGACACAATAGATCAGTATACTGTCTGCACTGGGCTAAATAATGATTATGGGGTCAGATTGCAAGTGCCTTTGAGTGGTTCAAAAGTTACCTACCAATGATCCACAGTATGTTGTTTTCACAATGCTGTGGGCGCAATCTGCTCCTCATACCGTCAAATGTGGCATGCCACAGGGGTCTGTGTTAGGCCCTTGACTTTTTATTATTTTCTTGAACGATATTGCTTTCTCCTTATATAAACTCACCTTTGTAACGTATTGGCCGAGCGACACTAATGTTATTGGTTCATGCATCACCCTATACTCCCTGAAATAATCAATATTTTCAACCACGAGTTGGAGAATCTTTCTGTATGGTTCAAAGCTTATAACCTGTTGTCCTACAATATAGAGTGTATGAGGAATTTTTTCCCCCCCCCTTATATATACATTATTTTTGAAAAAAACCGGTATAGTAATCGTGTGTATAATGATGAACATATGTATTGATGGTGTGCGAGATTTCTAGAGTTTCAAACACAAAATTTCTTGGGTTATTTTTGATGTTCCTTACTTGGTCCGAAAAACACACCTCTTATCACCCCCCCCCCTGTGTGTTGTCAATATCTTATCACAAATATTGTGGTATTTTGTATCGTCTAAGTGATTTTCCTCACTTCGAAAGTTTATTCTAGTGTATAACACTATGGTGTTCGCATTATCGTTATTTGCCCCTTTACAAACCTAATATGGGGTGATTCTAATACCACCAATCTTCATTAATTCATCGCAAACAGCAAAAAATATGCGTCTAGGTTCAAATTCACATTGGCTTGAACATACCCCACCAGCACTTTTTAAAAGTATAAAACTTAACTATTTATGATATTCATAAAATGATCTTGGTTATTTATGTAAACTATTACGTGTGAAGAAAGATGAATGAGCAAGAACGGGTAAAACGTTACAGTGTATGTTTAGGATGCTTGGGAGGAAAGGCAGATATAGTGTTTCTATTACTTACTATATTATTAATAGAGACATTAATAGCTACCCCACTGCATTCCCTTGTGACGATTACCGTCATAAATATTTTAGGTATGTTTAGCAAGAAACTCAATCAGAAACAAGGACCTATACATTGGAATAACATTAATCCCGAGTTTAGAAACGCAGATAAGTCTGCTAAATTTTCAAGAAATCAGTTTTAAGACTTATCTCTTTTCACTTTACCGGTAACTTTTTTCTATATTTACATTATCAATAAGTTGTATCATTTATGCACCCACCCACACTCACTGCCTATTATTTCATTAGTGTTTCCATGCACATGTTTTGTTTGAGGGGTTTTCCTTTGCGCCAGAAAAAGTTTGCAAGTTTATTTTTGTTCACTTTTTTTTGTTTTTGTCTGCTGTGTTTGTAATTGTCTGGACCACTTAATTAAATTAAAGATAAAAGTCATAGGTTATTTATTATTTTTGTAAACAGCTTTAACTGGGTGACCTTATGGTTCGATTGCCCAAGCTTGCTCTCGTGGTTTTGATTCTTTCCACAACATTTGTATTGTGATTTTCATGTTGTATGTCCCACATTGATGGTGAAATAAATTGAATGGAAATTGGAAATCAGATGTCTTGGAAGGCATAGGTCAAATGCCAGGGCAGATTCATCTACAAGTTGACAAGGAGGTAGAGCATAGTTTATGCCCATAAAGGGTCTTTAGCGGTCAAGCCACTTTTAAAGGAAAGAGCTAGGACAGACTCTGGAAGGTCTCAATGTGATTGAGAAAGGTAAGAGAACCTTTCGTGGGGTGTTCTGGTTAACTGGTAGTCAAACCCAATTGCAGACTTAGAATTTGCTTGGAACCCGCACATTTTAAACAAAAGCCTTAAACGCGAGCAATAACCCTTGCCAGTATTGAAGGATGTACTTGCCGGAGCTATCCAATGTCAAAGTTTTTAGTAAGGCCGCTCAAGAAAGTGTTTGTACAGTGCGAGCTGGATGATGAGTCTGCTGCACTCACATGCTTCCAAACGCCCATGGGGCAGATACCGCTATAGAGACTCGCTTTTGTCTAGCGCCCTCACCTGATTATTCAGTCTCGACTTGATCGTGTTTAGAGGGCTAGAAGGCATTCACACTCTCGAGGATGACATATTGATAACAGGTCGCGGTGGAGACTTTTGAACAAGCATCGCGTGATCATGACAAGAATATGCGACATTTCTTGATAGATGGCGCGTAAACAACATCAAACTCAACAAAGTAAGTTTGGAGTATAAGACCCAAGGAAGTGCCTTATATTGGCCAACCTTCTCACCACGTTCAGGGATGAAAGCTGATCCAAACAAGGTAGCAGCCGTGCAGGATATGGATCCTCCCACCGATGTTGAAGGAGTACACGTTCGTGGGAAATGGTCAATATTTATCCAAATTCCTACCTGACCTTTCTAGTCATGAACCAATTAGACGTCTGACTCACACGGGTGTTCAATGGCAGTGGACAAGCGGGCAAGAGCAAAAATGCAAATGGTGCGCCCGCAGGCGGAGTGCCCATCTCTCGTCATTGGCGTTTGGGCCAGTCTCCTCATATAATGTTGATGTGGGGGGTTCGCCACTCCTGCAGCACACACAGCGAGTCTGTTTGGCATTCCCAGCATATGCCGGTACCCATTTATTCTCCTGGGTGGAGAGAGGCAAGCGAGGTAAAGTGCCTTGCCCAAGCTGAACAACACATTGGCGACCGCGGGGCTCGAACCAACAACCTTACGCTTATGAGGCGAGCTCTGATCCACTGCCACCACATGGGCCCTTAAAGCAAGAGCAAGCGTTTCTCAAAATCAAGCAATTGGCGACAAATGCCCCCATCCTCAAGTACTTTGACTCTGATATAGACACAGAAGGACAAGGGAGATTGCATAGAATGGGCTAGGTTGCCCTTCTACAGACTGATCAGCCAGTTACAGGATGCCAGTCGGCGGCTAACACAAGCTGGAAACTCGCTATTCGCCGATAGAAAGGAACTTTAACGCAAGTATTTGGCCTGCAACGTAATCATCAGTATGTCTATGGGAGAAAAGTACGTCTCGTGGACAGATCACAAGCCGCTAATACTCCATAGTAACGAAACCCTGTCTGCATTCCCTAAAGACCTACAACGATTGTGACTCAATTAAACAGTTATGACGATGTTGAACTATTGCTACAAGCCAGGCAAAAAATGTATATTGCCTGATACGTGTCAAGAGAATACCCACCCACTACAGCCAGATCACTTGCGAGGAAGAGACCGAAAACATCCACATGATGGTATCTTCCATCTCAGCCCAAAGTCATGAACTTCATTGTCAAAAACAATGACAGAAGATGAACGCTTACAAGTTGTGAAGCAGTATGTCTTGTTAGCAGGGCTGGCCATATTAACAAACCAAGTCCTCCATCGCAGCACTCCTTATTTCACCAACGTACGCTAGGTTACGTACTAACCTTATAGATGACTCTGTTTCCTCGGCAACAGAACTGTTGTACCCCGCATAAAGCAGGTCGCGCATATCGCCACAAACTGCACAACTCGCATTCTGGCCTGAAAGAAGTCACACTTCGCAGGGCCTCGATCTTATTTTTTATTGGCCCAATATGACCGCTGTTGGAAAGATTATATCCGCCAAGTGTGACCGTTGTAACCAGATACAGCCCGCTCAAACAGAAAGAACCACTAATCTGTCATGAGATTCCCAGTAACCCTCATGGGAGAAAAGTTGGTGTGGCCAGTCGTACATTGTGTACAATAAAGAGACCTGTGTCCAGTAGACTTATTTCGCCTGATTATTTCGAGCTAATCCCCACACACTCAAAAACCGAAAACCGCTACTAGCATCAAGCGCTTAATTAAACGCCCATTTGCTGCACATGGAATCCCCACTACAGTCCAATCCGATAATGGACCGCCGTTTAATTCCATTGCGTTTTAGGACAGTTTTGCAGAAGATTATAGCTTTTATCTGAACCAGTAGCCCGAATAATAGCCATAGGCAAACGTTAAGCTGAAAGTCTGTCAAAATCGCGAAAATCTGTTCGCAAAAGCTTCTGTATTGACTTCGCACTTCTGTCGGCGAAATACCCAACAAAATAAATGGACACTATTCAGAACACGCTTTCCACCAAAACCATGCTGCTCAGCCAGAAGTGCAGACTGAGGTGAAACGCAAGAAAGAACGCAATCAGCAAAGCAGAACATTGTTATGAGAGGTGACGCGAAAGAGCTAACCTGAACTCTGCAATAGGTGAATAGTACCTTCAAACTCGCGTCAACACAGACAAACGCTGGATTATATAGCTAGAAAGGTTCTTAAGAAAGTCGACATTCTATCCGTACTTGATATACAACCGACGGCAAAGAATATCGTCGCACTAGAAAGCATCTAAGAAGCAGCCAGGAAGATTCGCAATTAGTTCAAAGAAAGCACACGCGCAATCCCAGTGTATCGTTCTAGCAGATCAGCTGCACCAGCTCCATCAAACACGCACAACATGACCCAAGCGCCAACAAGACTCACATATAAACAATAACAAGCACAAGATCACCAAGTCCAACTAAGTCTACAGCTTGCGGACAAACAGACTAGTATGCACACAAACACAGGAAAATACTGACAAACAGTTTGTGACAAAACTGCACAACATAAGACTGTAACAACAATAAACACACGGTGTAGTACTCGTAAAAGAGCAAAACCTGAGTACTTAAAGGACTATGTAACATACAGTGATTTGTGCTTTTGAGATGCACAAAAACAAGTGGCTAACTTTAATGTTTTGGTTGTAAGCACAACAAAGAAGTGCTAATTGTGATTTTCTTTTGGTATTGAAACTGCCCATTAGTGGTAGATAACAAGACACTGTCATAAACTTTTAAGTTGTCTTAAAAAGAAAAAATTGTCCAGCCACTAAGTCAGTATTTTAGAACCTCAAAATGTGAAAGGTGCACTATGTTTTGGAATAGTTTTAAAGTGTTCAGATGAATTATGTTTTGGTTAAGAATTTTTAATGTTATGTTGGAAAACTTAGATTCCCTGTGGAAGAAAGGTGAACAAAGGTCTTTTAATTGCGATGAAAGGACTTAACTTCCCTGTTGAAGGAAAGGTGTATGCGACATAATGATTATTTGTAAGGAGTACAAGGGCCCAGCCCCCTCTGATGTAGAGTATGTAATAGCGCCCTCAGGGGCTGTGGTGGTTGTTGCAAATTGCTGACTTCAGAATAGGCCAGGATTAAAGGACTTGAGAACTAACAATAAGAATCTTGCATATAAGTGTCTTGATGTGTCTCTTATTAGAACATCTCATCTTATAATAACATGATCATAAGATCTCTCTCAGAAATTATCCAACAGTTTCATTTATTGGTCCTAACATTTTTCTTTCCTTCTGTTCTAGCAGATAGAGAACAAGTTTGCTTGAAAAAAACTTACCATCCTATGAACATGCATCTCGATCCCCATTTTCCTCCTGAGTGGTAATTCTGTTGTGACCAAAAAGTGCTCATTAAGATTAAAATAGTGTATGATTTTGTCCCCCCTTACATATAATAGCCCCTTATCGTGAACCCTTATGTGCTGCACCTTTGGGTTCATGTATAATGGTGTTAACAGATTTTGGATCAGTTGTCCGATTCTTGTGGTCATTTTTTGGGCCATTTTGGCTCAACATATGAATTTTTCCTCACTTTGACAAATAAGGTGTCCTGATTACGACAGCTGTGTGAATTTGTGCCTATGGTTCAGCACATATGGGGTGTACACACGGAATTTCGATCATAAGTTCCGCAAAGTCGTTTTTGCCAATTTGGCCACTTCTGTGATCATTCATGATTCCATAAATGTGGAAACCTTGAATACCAATATTACTCGAAATCCAAGCTAAAACAAACGGATTTATTCAGTATACAAATTGAATATTCCAACAGCTCAGCAATTCAGGATGACGACACTCTCCCGGCCTTTACAACCAAAGACTATGATAGTGAATCAGTAACTATAATGATGGTTTTGTTGACATTAGCGACCCTGTTCACTAGTGACCCTGATGAATTCATCAGACTTGTAGGGATAACTTTCCTCTGTTCAGCAGGTCCACTAGTGAACCCCGGGTCGCTATATCACCCCCATGAAATGACTCTCATTGGAAATTTTCGCTAATTATAAGGCCAACTTAAGTGCCTGCAATTCGGCAGTGAAATAGAATCCTTATCAGGGGTAAACCTAATCTGAGTTATCACGCCGACTTAAGCTGTGCAGCAGCCCTTCCAAAACCTTAGACCATCTGTATAAATGGCTCGCGTGCTAATGATATTTATGTCTAAGATCATCAAATTTAGATTGAAAAAATAAGATAATCAAGGTAACCTTCTTATATTGACTTAAAGTTAGGTCAGATTATGTTCAACATTGTCCAAGGAGGACATGGGAACATGGAAATGATGCAATGGTATAAGGGATTTGGACCACCTGTGAAAACCCTCTTTTATACGGATGATTCAGCTAAAAAATAGGAACACAAAAATTGGGGGAAATCCCACACAAAATTAGAATGGAGGTTCGACCTTTGTGCCCTGCAACAATGATATAATGGTAATTTCATAAAAAAGCTCTTCCCAGTAACCGTAACCTCCCGCTGAATGTCAGATACCGCCTCGTTACCAGGAATCGTGTACATCATGGCCTTGTCCGTGGAAGCGTGGCTCTGCCCACCGTGTACTTACCCCACTTACCCTAGTACAAATCGCTACCATTCACTAATTTCCTTTTTTGGCAGCAACAATTTATTTTCACTACAATATACGTGTTTTAAAAAAAATCTGCTCCTAAAGCAAGTTTTCCGATACATCTTTAAAACAGCGAGAGTGATCTCGACAATACTCAAAATCCAGTAAACAAAGCCAAACTAGCAGTTAAATACAAAACAACTAAATTTACAAAAAACACTTTTTTATCACAAAAAAAAATTTAAACTAAAAAATTACACCGAAATTTCCAGGGGGTCAAACACAAGCATGACAGTTAAATTTGACGTACCATTTTCACGGCCGAAATTGCCCTACCATTTACGGGATATGCGGAACAAAAAACAACCAAAAGGGCCTGAGTAAAGTAATCATACTGTTGCTACGCGACCGATAAAATGAACCAGTATAGCGACTGTGTAATGAGTGCAAGGTGGCCAAATTTACGGCGAACAAGAAACGGTTGCAAACAAACAATTAAATTTTGCATTTTTCTGAGTCACAAACCGTAAATTTAGGTTGGTTCTAAATAACTTTCAATCATTGAATAAGTTAATGTACATCTTGCCAGAAATCGGTTTCTCATCGCTCAAAATGTATCAAAATTAGAGCTGTGATTACTAGTCTTGTCAAAGACGCCTCCAACCAGTATCGCCCGAGGTGTGTGGCAAAGGCGAAGCCTTCGGGAGAGCCAAAGCGAGGCGTCTTGGCGCAAATAGGGATACCTGTGACAAGCATAAGTGTCAATCAAAGTATATGCGGTCATCATAGGGGAGGTTGTACTACTAACTGATTGCTCGTG
>JAMKCH010046005.1:0-21289 GCA_023653785.1 Ophioderma brevispina | reverse complement strand
TAAAAAATTTGGGAACCAAAATACAAAATGAAATTTTACTAGAAAAGGAGGGCTCGTAAACTGGGTCATGCTTCAACTTAAGGTCTTATGAACTGAAAAAATTATGCTCACGTTGGGGAGTCTTACGTTTAGCTTGAACTGCAGTTTGGGTACCTTTCACTGGGGTTTTATTTAGCTGATACCTTTTTACCCCGTTTTCTCATCAATGAAGGTACCAATCAATACAGTACAAAAGCACCCAAAAAACCCACAATACCAAATGATAAACGCCACTATTCGTTTTTCTTCGGGGGTTTCGTATAATGCCACTTTACCCCCCAAAAATACATCAAGGTCTTCGGACGCTTGTGTCGCCTGCCGTCACTGTTTGTGTAATGTTAGGTCTCATATGACCTTTAACCTTGCAAGACCTTTGCCCCCTCAAACAATGAGGTTTGCATGTAATATCCATAAAACTAAGTTGGTTCCAATTCAATTTCAACTTTCAAACATGTCACTTTTACATTTTCATCTAGCTTACATCTTCCTCACATGACCTTTGAATTAGTATGTAACTTTGGACCTCATCAACAAATGATGGATCCCGCATATGCACCAATGACTTACAGTTTTTACTCCATTAAAGTTATATTTGGATAAAGGTTAATGCGGATATTAACCCTTTTTCACAACAACGAGAGACTACATCAAAATAGACCTATTATATATCAAAACATACATCAACATTGGACAGTGATCCCTATGTGTATTCCGTCTTAAGGCAGGCGACACGCGACCACAAAAATATGCCTTGATTTGCCATTGAGGCTGCAACTCCCCACCTTGTAAACCGTGTATAGCCTCTTCCATGCAGTAACTTACTTTGATGTAAGGAAATATTTTATATACTTTAATCTAAACCTGTTACAATATCTTCAACAATAGTCCTCGATCCTTAATGTTTGTAAGGTAAACGTAACGTGATAATTAATGCACCAACAAATCCACTGTTTCATGTACAAAATCAACAAGGGGTCTTCTTAAAGTACAACCAAAATATGCACATATTAGAACTTCGTTGTACTCCATACCCTACAAACGACATCTTTTATTTATATAAATGTACCTTCTGTCATGTGAAACGGCAGCGTTTTCAGTCATAAACATGCTTCTAATCAGAAAAGAACTTTCCACGCCCAAAAAAACAACACCCAATTTATTTTAGAATTGCCCAAAACATTCTCCATATTGGAGCTTTTACATTTAAGTTCACTTTTAACTATGAGACATAATATTAAAGGTTCATAAAGAACCTACAGCAGAAAAAGTGAGGTTAAATACGCCTTTAAAATATAAACTAAAAAAAAAAACAATAAAAACCGCAAATCCCCGCCCAAAACACCCAAGAAACACATTTTCAAAATGAGCCAGATTTGTTCGGATTCTACAAAATTTTGTTTCAGAAAAACTTTGGTTGCAAGATTGTATATAAAAAAACGAAACCAAAAAAAAAATCCATGACCATTTCCCCATGAAATTAATTGCAATAATTACAATTGGATCACCTTGTTTTTTAAAAATGAGGCCACGCAGAGCCTCTTCCATCACAATAATGGTATCTCTGGTTCAATCCAATTTAAAAATATACCTGATTCCTAATTTAACCATGACTACCAAAGCATTCAACACACAATTGGGGATCTGTGATTAATCAGTATTTCCAAGCCGAGCATAGTCTCGTTGAAAGTGCATAAGCTTTGGTTTTAGAGTTATTATTGGGTACATTAACACTAAGTGTTGGGGTATGTATGAATGGGTGTTCATGATAGAAAATGGACCTTTTGACAAAATTTGGTGGTTATAGGGCATTTTTGCAAATTGACCTCTAGATGACCTTTGCCGCTTTAAGGTCACTCTGCAACCCTGCAAACACGGTCAGACTGTCCTCTGTTCCTTCAAGCCCAATTCAACCCCCATAGTTCAAACTAAAAAACGAAATGCATAGTCAACAGACTCGCAGGCAAGCCATCTCATTTTAGTACCGTACTGACCCGAGTATAGTTCCTTCTCGAGTATATTCCCCCCCCTAATTTTAGGAAAATTTCAGAAATTCTAAAGATCCATTTATTATCCTATGAAAAAATTGGTCTACACTGACTGCAACATTCGGAAAAACCCTATGTTTCTTCAAACAACAAACCTTTTAAGCCTTGAATTCAATGATAACATTTTCCAATATCACTCCACTTTCAATTTTATCCTCTCAAGAATGTTTCTAATTACATCTGGAACCTTTTAAAGTTTGTAAAAACATACAGTTTAAGAGTAGAAAATGGCAAAGTGTCAAAGAGTTCAGCAGAATACACTGTTTCTGGTTCAACTTTCAGGCTATCTTACTTGCAAATCGGATGTGTTCTACCAATATCATTCACGTCTGTTTTCAATTTAAGTATAAAAATAACATACCTAAACTGAAATTATTCAGATTTCATAATTCAAGACAAAAATAGTTTTGGGTGGATTTGTTATTCTGAAACTAAAAAAAAAAAAAAACATTTGAACAAGGCATGGTAAGGTCAGAGGGCAACCTAATGAGGGCAAGCATATTTTTCCCCCTTTTTTAAACTTTCCTTGTTTCCATCATGGACATTTCTAAAACAACACGGTATTCAATTGCTTAAAAGTTAAATTCCCAATAGTTTAAAAGATATTTCAACGAAGATTTCATAGCATGATATCCACATCTCTGAAAAAAAAATGAGGCTCGGGAGTTATAAAGGTTTGGCAAGAGATTTTATATGTGCGGAAGATGCTAGAAGGGAGCTGGAGGGACGGTGGAACAGGTGAAAGTGTGGTGATGAGGGGAAGCAGTGAAGGAGTTCACATACCTAGGGGATAGGGTTAGTGGAGGTGGTGGAGGTGTGAGGGGCTGTGACAGCTAGAGTGAGGTAGGGATGGTGAGTTTAAGGTGAATGTGGGGAGTTGTTACAACAAGGGGAAAAGAATATATCCTTGAAGATGAAAGGAATGGTGTAATAAGAGTTGTGTGAGATCATGGATTTCTGTTATGGAGCGAGACGTTGTGTCCGAGCAGAAAATGAGATGTGGCATTCTGCAGGAGGAAGAGAGAGCATGTGTTGTGGTGAAGTTGAATTGATAGGAATGAAGACTGAGGACTTGATGTAGATGTTGGATTTGGAAGAGGCAATTGACTGGTTGGCGAAGGCGAATCTTACGTGGGTATGGACATGTGTTGAGAAGGATGACGATATGTCTTAAGAAGGGCGTTTGAGTTTGAAGTGGGAGGTTTGGGAGTAGGGACGTCAAAAGAAGACATGAAAGACGCAAGTGGAGGAGGAGAGTAGGAGGGTTGGGTTGAGGATGAGAGGCATGCATTGCATCGGGTGAAATGGAAGTAGTAAGGCGGAGGTTTGTTGCGAATGTGAGGTGAATCCGGCCACCCCTGTTGGACACGGGGACAAAACTGGACGGGAATTTATATCAGGGGTGCAAATTGGTTTCAGTTTCTTGGGACTATTTTCATGTTCTTTCTTTGCTAAAAAAATCACTAAGTTACATTATTGTCAGTAATCCTGGCTAGTTACGTCCGCTTCAGAATGAGTGAAAACTCACCTACTACAGAAACATAATTTTTTGCAAGTCCTCTTGCAAATTCGGAAGTCATGAAGTGGCTTTATATGGCGAGTAGGCCCAAGACGTTTTCAACTCCGACTTGCGGAGCCAAGATTCTGGCATTATCCCACCCCCAAATTTCATGGTATTTTCAGCTTAAAAAGAAAGGGGTGGGCTATACTCCGGGGTTCATTACGGTAGTATAGATGTTAACATTAATAACAATTTCAGTTTCATATATTGGTCCACATGACAAGGAATTAATAGAAAAGAACAATTAGCTAGACTAGGTACCAGACTTGCAGCATCAATACTACTCCAAATTAGAACCAAAGTAAAGATATTTCAACCTATTGCTTTTTTTTTTTTGTACCTTTATATTACAGATGCAGTATTTGCAGGACCTATGCCACACCATGGAAGGTATTACGGCTGTCAACACTCAGAACCCATAGTTTAACCACCGCTCATTATGAGATGTTGGACCTAAGTACCATTTCCAATATAGTTTCTATTGTACCTCAAAGCTCACAAACCACCTACTTGCGCTACTTGACACAAAACACCCAAACATAACACAACAATCAATATTGTGTTGTAAATGTGCACAAAGCCAAATTTCCATGCCCTACATAGTAGAGAAATGCCGCTAAGGAGGGTGGGGTTTCTTTTATCACCAGAGGCTCTCAGTGCATTGTGGCCAACCTTGTCAACTTCAATGAGCGCATCTTGAAGCTTACACTGACGGGCAATCCTGAAAACAACAGTCATTGCGTGTGTACAGCCCCCACAATGACTTATCCAGAAGAAACGTCCCTCTCACTTTTACCATGACTTTGCCAACTACTGCCACCCATTTTTTGACAGTTCCAGCCCATAATCTTCTGTACTCCTGAGAATTTACACAAACGCTAGCTTGGGCCTGACTACGCGCTGTTCACTTGCAACAACGAGCTAACAGAAATGGAATAGGTACATGAAGGACTTCATGGAACCATTTAACCTTGTTCCCACTAATACCAAATTCCAAAATCAATTCAGGTAGCTGGGACCACCAAACCGACCGCCCAAATGGGAGAACTTGCCACTGGACTTATTCTGGTCAGCCAAGAAGTGGATAAACAGCATTAAGAACTCAAGAGCCACAACCACTTTTGAAGCTGTTAAGTCTGATCACAAAATTGTCTCTTGCAGGAGCCAGATAAGTTCTCGTCAGAGTAAACCACCTCCCAGAAATCCCATGAAACAATAGACTTGAGGAAGTAGTGGGGTCTACAAGCTTTGTGAGCATTAGACTGTGAGCGGTACATAACAGGTTCAAAACATCTTGTTGATGAACTTAAGACAAGATCCATCGCAGTAGTATACTGTCCTCATTCATCCAACAAAGAAAACATGGCATTGGAGATTCTACCTAGAAAAAAGAAGACTCTGTTTCCTTTGCCTCAAACGACAAGTCACAAAGCCAGAGAAAATAAACTGAAGTCTGCAGCCAAGAAGCAACCGTACTAATCCACCAGAAGCTCCATGCAGAACCTTGATGCTGCTAGATGCTGCACTTGATTACGCTTACAATGTGGTGCTATGGGCGCCTGTGTAAATATTGCCAAGCTGGAAGCATTGACGGCCCGAAATCTTGAAAACATCATGCGCTGCCTGCGAGGCCTTGAGGGAGCTGACCGATAAGAAGGTCACCCCACCTATAAGAATCAAAGGTGAAACACTGAAGAGCGCCTTGACAACATTGTTTTCAGCACTTTAGTTCTCTACTTGGGAAGAGCCATTCAGAATACCACTAAAACCACTGATGAACCTTCTTCAAAATCACAAGATAGCAGACACCCTTTCTCATCCAGACTGGACCTTTCACTAGGGAGGAGCTCAGATCTGCCTGAAGAACCTGGTTTTCCCGACAACATTCCTGCAGTAGGTCTGGAAGAATCCATAATTCCATGATCAACTGTTACTGTTAGAATTTTGTAATAACACCTATGGGAAACAAACTAGCTGCCTTTTCAACATCTTCATCATTCCTCTCCAAAGAAAGGCGATCTCCAACAACCCCAAACTAACTACAAGAGGAATTACCCTGTCACCACTTGCCTCTAAGATCTACAACTCCATGCTGCTCAACAGAATCACTCCTCACATAGACCCCATTCCTACATACTCATTCCTCCGACGGAACCAGACACGTTTTTCGCAAAGCAATCAGCACTACCTCATTACTTGCCCCTCGAAGGATCATAGAAGAGTTGAAGAATATTCCAAGAAAAAGCTTCATTTGTGTCGTAGATTTTTCAAGGCTTTTGACAGTGTTACCAGGGATGTAATGCTGCATATTTCCTCGCCAACTAACGGTGGTCCCCAGATGAGCGCTGTCACGGCAATTGCATCATGTATGATCACCCATATAGCTTTGTGCAGACCATGAACGGGCCCACAAGGGATTTCTAACAACTACTGGAAACATCCTCAGGAGATACCTCCTTTCGCTCCCTATCTCTTTGTAGTCGTGTTTTGAATACATCCTCAGAACAGAGTCTTGAGACAATGAACGACAAGGGAATCGCCATCAAACCCAAGCGTTCCAGACTCACCTGGGTCAGCAGCTCACAGACCTTGACTACGCAGATGATCTAGCTCTAACAGCTGATCTGTTATGTTGTGCACAATATCTACTAACATCACTTGATAATGCTGCAGACAAAAGTCGGCCTACATCTAAATGCCAAAAGAATGCAATAATGATGACTGTCAATGAGAAGATGATCATCAACCTATCTGCACAGCAGATGTAGCCAATCTCAAAGAGGTCAAGGACTTATTTCAAGTCATCTAGGGGTCCTATGGTGCCGACAGTCAAGAAAGACTTCCTGTCACGCCAAAGGACAGCTTGGAATGCCTCAATAAACTACACCACTTAAATGCAATCTGTAATCTCCAATTCAACCAAGCTGTAATTCTTTAGAGCCTGTGTAGAGAGTTTCCTGTTATAATGATCGAGACCTGGCCACATAAAGAAAGAGCTACAGGATAGACCCGCTTCTTATGCGATTAACAAACATAATCCTGGGCGCGAGCACAAGACCAAGCACAGATATAAATGGAGATATCCCTCCCTCCCAATTTCCTCTTCTGTTGCCCACGCCCCAGTGGCAGCGATTTGCCGGTCACTGTCAGCGTGCCGATGACAATATCTCAGACGTCACATGTTGGAAGTTTACCATGCCAAAACAGGGGTTATCGCCCCTTTAACTACAACTAGCCATTGATGTGATTGCTCGAACAATCCAGCAGATCCATCTGACATCCCCATCCTAATGACAAACAGGGACAATTGGCGCTACATGGTGAACGCACTCGGCGGCGGCCCGTCGATAGATAACATGTACACTGCACAAGAAAGGACTAGCCCATGGCAGCTTATATCAATCCTGGCAGTGGCGTAACCGATGCCAGTCAATCCCCAGAGGGGCAAAATGTTCCAAGTCGTCCCGCCAGAGGGGGCCAAATATTTGCAAGTTTGTCCCGTGATTTGCTCCAATTTAGTCTTAACTTGACGAAATGCGCATGTAGCGCGCGAAAATCACCAAATTTTACTTTAATTTTGCCCAAATTTAGACGAAATTGGTCGAAATATACCCGACAAAGGGAGGGATGAAGTGCATCTTTTTGGTCCATATCGTCCCGTTTTTGGTACGCCACTGATCTTTGAGAAAGCTGGGTGCAGCCACTGACCTAAAAAAGGTTAATTGAAGTATTATTATGTATCCTCACTCTATCATATTTCGGGGTCAGACTCAATCATGTCAGTTTTCTTTGAGGCCTGCAACTGGTATCCTGGCAACCAGTGCTACCAGTCCCAGGGCAGGGTTGTTTGGGGCTAACCGTCACCCGCCCCTATCGGTTTCTGCTAACTGAAATCGCGATGAGGCGGGTAGTTGGTTATATTGTGGGGTTGGTGTGTATTCCCGTAGGATTTTCAATGCTAAAAATTGATTTTGTTTGCTGTGTGTGGTTTCCAATAGGAACCCTAAACTGTCACAAAATGAGGGGTGGAATTTTTGGACTGATGCCCCCCTCCTGCAAGGGGAGATGTTATAACAGGAAAAATTTAAAATCGAGTCAAACTTGTGGTTTTAATGTGCACTAAGTGTTCATCTCCTCATAGGGCCTTAGAAAAAGTATATATTTTGCCATAGTTCCGACCTTAGTTAAAGCGGTAACCCCGAAATGGTTCAAGGTCACCCTGGGGTAAATGCCTCCCGATGTTGTGGAAAGTGGTGTCAAATGAATTCCTTGTTTCATACTTAACCAAAAATGCATTTTAATTGGATTTTTTTTTTTTTTTTGTTTTGATATCACCATAGCGACATCCAGGTAAAGTTCCTTGGTACCCCATAAGCCATGTAGACCCTTGCGCCATTTTGCTATTTAATTATCCAACCAAATGTCCACACGCTGCAAAAACTAATCATTTTTTGGAATCCTTGAGACATACCACACCTACAACCAGTGTTTCAACAAAATCTGAGCATTGGTAGGAATTTACCCCAGGATGACCTTGAACATTATGGGGCTATAGCTCTTTCACTAAAGGTCGGAACTTGCAAATTATCTTTTTTGAAGCCTATAAGGAGAAGAACATGTAATATAACATTGTAAAACACAAATTTGAACTCGATTTTAAATTTTTTTTCCCTGTAGTAACATTCCCCCTTGAGGAAGGGGGACAGCAGTCCCGACAATTTGCATCCCCTCATTTTCTGACTGTCGGTCCCTTACTGAATGGAAATCAGCAAGAAATCAACTTTAGCACCAAAATCCCTACGGGAACCCTTTCATTGACATACCCAACCCACACTATTACCCTCGGGAGAACTAAAATACAACCTACAAGGAGAGCTAACGGCGGCCACCCATCAGCACATTGGACTCAGAGGGCTCCCGTCAATTATCATTTTGCTTCCAATAAATCCTCACTCAACAGTATTGCGTGAATGTGAAGTGAATCCGGCCCCCCCCCTTAGCGGGGAATTTAAAACTTTGGTTTTACACTACTACATATTTGGTCTAGTCATCTGTTTAATTTAAAAACTTAGTTTTAAGTTGAGACTTATATATATATCCCCAATTTAAACAAAAATCTTTTGTCATGATGACAGGAGCAAACAAACAACGAGTGAAGACCGTCTATGAAGATATAAGTCGTAACCACGAGTGGTACACGCAGACATCAAGGCTCTTGGTGCCCATATCTCGTATTTGGAGACTCCATGGTGTACAAGAAGCTCCAGTAAAGTTAAGGGGCAATTTTGTTTACCACAACCTCATCCCCCGACTTAACCTAAAAGTTGAGATTTTTATCTCATCTGAACCGTGCAATTTCGGTCCCCGTATCTGTAGAAACTTGGCAATTTTGGTATTTTCTTCGCATAAAAAACTGGTCCAGACATTACAGTACAGTGGCCTATGGGACCGTGGAAACAAGCTATCTCATAACACAAAACCGACGATCGGATCATCTCAAATTGTGGGGAATAAGCTTTTTCTCAGGAATCTAGGGAACCACGAATAACAGAGGTGCTGGAATCACAAATAGCACCTTTAATGTACTCTAACCAAAAACATATATCCTCATCATGAGGTAGACTGATATTAATTAATCTTTCCCTGGAGATACCCGCGCACACATTTTTGAAAAAAAATTTGCACTTTGGCCAGGGGAATATATTTTTCGAACTGGGCGACCCCGTATTACTAGAACGTTGCTCTTCCAACTGAGCTATCCAGCCTTGGTTTGGAGAGGGAGTTGATAGATCTCCCTTTTAAGTCCGAAAGGTGTTCATTCGCTTTTCCTAGTGGATAGCATCAGAAGGGTATATTTTGCATAAACACCTTATATTTGTTTTTGAAATTTTAACAGTTAGTTCTCTCATTAGACAGGATGAATATTTCTTATCTTTCCCTGGAGAAGCCAGCGCACACACGTGTTCGAAAAAAACAAAAACGTGCGCTTGCGGATTCAAACGCGGTGACAATTGATATTACTAGAAACGGCCTCTTCCAACTGCGCTATCAAGCCGGGTCGGGAGAGAAGCGAGAGAGCCAAGTGCAACATTTTTTTCAACACTTGTGTGCGCTGGCTATCTCAGGAAGATTGTAATAATATTCATCCTTGTCTCCCTGGAGAACTATAGATTTAAAATTTCAAAACAAATCGAAGGTAGACTACCTCATAGTACATTTTTGGTCCGTCCTGCTTGCGAATACACGCACAACAACTTTTTTTTTCGGGTACTTAATAATCTCTCTGAAAGGAGAAATATTTCAAATTTTGTTTTGTAAAATAATTCCATTTAGTATTCAGACAATTTATATATCTTTGCATGAGTCAGGAAGGGCATCCAGGCAATTCTTTTGCTCTAATATAACCTCACACCGCAGTATTGTTGTGAATGTAAGGTGAATCCGGCCAACCCCGTTAGCAGGACCAACTGGATTTAACACTTTAGTTTAACTACTTCTCCACATATGGTGACCATGAATATTTACTGCATTAACCCTAACACGGCCGAGAGGCATTTGAGAGCCAACGAAAAAGTCGAGGTACCGGTCGGAAAAGGAAAAATGTTTTCGTTGCATCTGGGCCGTCCAAACACTATTTTTGGTCGCGCAAATGACTCGCATTGCGCCTCATTGCATCTGGGGCGTCTTACCGGAAAATGACGCGATGTTTCTCGTTGCACTGGGCCGTCTTC
Source organism: Ophioderma brevispina (assembly GCA_023653785.1). Lineage (NCBI taxonomy): Eukaryota > Metazoa > Echinodermata > Ophiuroidea > Amphilepidida > Ophiodermatidae > Ophioderma > Ophioderma brevispina. Next base: position 10,913 of record JAMKCH010046005.1, on the reverse strand, counting down.
CCGGAAATGCAGCGTATGTTTTTCGTGCATCTGGGCGTCTCCGGGAAATGACGCGATGTTTTTCGTGCATCTGGGCCGTTATAGACTGGAAATGATGCGATGCTTTTCACTGCATTTCGGACGGTTTGCCCGCGAAGGCCAATGATCTTTCATAAGGCGGGTGGACAAATGTTGTACCAAATCCCATTAGACAATTTCGATATCGATTGGTATTAGCGCCACCATTTTCGATAAGCTATTTTGTTCATTAGCATAAACGTATTCATGACGTTAAACGGAGCCATGACGTCTAGCATAAAAAAAAAAAAAACAAAAAAAAAAAAAAAAAAAAAAAAAAAAAAAAAAAAAAAAAAAAACAAAAATAGCGCCACGCTGGATGACATGATGTAGCGGAATAGAGCCACTCACGACTGGCGGATATAAGCTACAAATTTCATGCAGATCAGGTGCAGTACGCATCCATTATTTATTATTATTTACCCGGTTTTTCTTTGCATTTTCACGCGATGTTTCTCGTGCATCGGAAGTCTTTCCGGTAAATGGCGCGAGTTTTTCGTTGCATCTGGGCCGTCTTCGGGCAATGACGCGATGTTTTTCGTGTGCATTTGGCCGTCTTCCGGGAAAACGATGCGTGTTTCGTTGAATTGGGCCGTATTGACTTTACGCTACTTATTCCTGTGCCGGGAAAAAAACGGCCGAGATGCCAATGAACGCAAACTTTGGCTCTCGTTGCATCTGGGCGTGAAAAATAAAAATAGATTGCCTTCGTTGCATTGGGCCGTCGGTCGGCAAAACGTCCCGGTCCGGGTTAGGGTAATATATACTGAAGATATGATCATCCCATGCATTTCAGGGGACTGTGAGAGTCTTGGCACAAGGGCTGACTACAGGGACTTCGTAATTCATGGTTAGAAATAACAGCGCTAAAATAACAGAAATATCTTAATCTCTGTACTTTAAAGTCTATTCCCTATGCACAAAGTATAGTACCAAATTTAATATCAAAACTAAAATTTGAGCTAACAATTTTTTTTCTTTACAATGTGCCAAACTGCCGATTTGGACAGGGGTTATAACATTTTCATCCACGAATCTTTATAAAGCTTTTGAAACAGACTTGGACTTCACATGTACTATACTCTTGTTCGATCTCAAATTTGGGTTGACGTCACCGCGCGTGTTGGTTTTGCACCCGAGAACGCACAGTTGACCTTAGAATTGCAGCATTTACGCCGCGAACAAGGGTTGCGCAATCCAAACGCTAGACCCGAATGCAAAGTCACGTCATGAAGTCACCCCCAAACTCGAGACTGAACAAAAGGTAAATTAATATGTGATGTGATCAAGCAAAATGAGGCTGAAAAGTCGCAAATATGATGTTGAGATATAGCCAAACAAGGAGAAAATGTCTTTGTTTCCTATTGTTTTTGCCACCTTTTAACTGATTGTCATATCTTTGGAATTATTGGTCAATTTCAATGGGTATTTTTAGGAATTTTTTGATATTTTTAATGTTACATACAGTAATAAAAGTACAAAAACAAATCTGACCGACCTTCAGACTATTTTGTTGATCGATCAATATTCTTTATGTTTGCGACTTTCTTTCAGAGATGGATGTAGCTTGCCAGAGATCTGGGATTTAGAAGACAAAGAGAACGCAGGAAAAGAACCACTTTGTTTTATACTCAAGAGAAATCCCAAACCGTATTTTACTGAAGTTTACAAGAACAAAGTGTATACTATTCTCAAGTTATGAGACTTCAATGGGTATTAATGTTGTTCTACATAGCTATGGTGTTAGTGGGGTTGGTGCTTAGCAATATTGTCATCTTTACATTTTTTAGTCTTAACCCCCCTGGGGACTACCTGCTTAATCTATCCACATCTAGTAAGAGTCTTAACCTATCCAGGGGTTTCCTTTGCCGTCCGATGGCCGATATTTTTTGGTAGTATCGGCTGATCCACCGATCCGATCCGATGATTTTCCCCATATATTAAAGATTTACATTTGCTTTATGTTCCGATGAGGAATTTCAGAGGAAAGGTTACCTTTTTTAGCAACTCTTGTCTCATGTTTCTACTTAAAACCTGGAAAAAAAAAACATACTTCATCCCTCTCATTTGTTCAGTACATCGGCTGAGAATCGGCAGCCTCTGACATATTTTTGCCGATCCGATATTTTGCCGATTTTGCAAAATCGGCCCCCGGTCCGATGTCGGATACAAATATGACCGATATTATCGGTTAATCTCTACATCTAAGTACTATTTTGATTGGTTACTTGAAAGGTAATATAATGTAATGAACAAATCAGAGATACTGTAAGAACAGTGGTATGGTTTACACAGAGTTATAGAAGCACCATTTTGATTGGTTACTCAGAGGGTTAATGGTGGCCATCCAGCACATTGACGTCAGGAAGGGTATCCGGTTAATTATCTTTTGCTCCAGTAAATCCTCACATAGCAGTATTCCTGTAAATGTTGATGGCCAGTCTCACACAGCAGTAACCCTCTGAGCAAGTGATCCAATCACTTGTTATCGTTATTTCGTGGTTTTTTTTTTTTTTTGCTCCTTATTTCTTCATATGATCACAATTTCAAAATTCACATCTTTGACCCGAGTGGATACATCCATATATTTAGAGAGTGGGTCTGTAGAGGTGTTTCCGTAAGGTGACCCACTTCTTTCTGACACACTTATGAATTTGGAAACTGTAACGGAATAAACCACATAAACTGTGTGGTATATTCTGTTAAGGTTTTCGAATTCATAGGTGTGTCAGAAAGAAGTGGGTCACCATACGGAAACACCCTGTGGTTACATAACAGAACAAGAATGGAAAATTTAAAGGTGCATTTCGTGATCCTAGCACCTTAAGTTTGTCAAAGTTTGGCAAGATATCGTCAAGAAAAAGTTGTTTTCAAAATTTCAGTTGATTGTGATGTTGCATTACATAATATGCGTGAATATTAGAATCACTTTGCTGCATAGGCCACTGCTTTGTAATTTCTGTCCGTAAACGGACAAAAAATACAGGATTATCAATTTTTTCTAAAGCAGATCAAATCTGCATGCAAGACTGAGGCACATATACTATACTTAGGCCAACGATTCAGATGATGTTAAAATCTCAAACTTTTTTAGGTAAGTCGGGGATGAGGCTGTGGATCACAAAATGGCCCTCTAAGTTCCATGTTATTTTTATTTTAACAATCTTTATATTTTTATATTTTACTGTGCCAAATCTTACCTGTGGTGCTTTTTTCTTAAACTGTAAATTCAAGTTTGTAAATGTAGCGCATGTTAGAATAAGACTGTTGCCAGGTCAACTGGCTGATGCTAACTTTAGCTTTGCTAGGGGCCACTGATCACATTGATCACAACACAAAACCTATGGCATCATAATCCGGAGCAGGTACATGAGCCAAGGCTTGAACCAGTAACCAATGGCTACTAACGTGCACTACATTAGTGAATAGCTATAAAATTTTGATTAATTGCATTGTGATTTAGGCTGCTTGATCTTTACGTAATGATTGGTGCAGTTTGGTGTGATCAAATTATACTAGCAGATATTCTTTGTTTTCTGCAATGAGAAGCTTCAAAATGTGTAGTACAGTCATACACAAATAATGGTGGGCTGCAGATAGCTCACAAGGGTCCTAATGCAGGCCTCTGGACACAATCTATGTGCTACGCTGTTGGATTGTGCCATTTTGGGTTGATTTAATTTAAGTGGTGCTTCAAATGAATCTAACATACTAATTTTTGTGGGCCGCCAGCACTTAGCAATCCCTTGTGTGTGTATGTGTGTGTCACTAAAATGTTTTTTTTTTAAAAATTCACCTCATTTGAAAAGTTGAAGTTCAATTGGAACCAAACTCATGTCATAGGTGCAACACGGGATCCCTCATATGTTGATGAGGTCAAAGGTCACATACCAAGGTCAAAGGTCATGTGAGGTCATGTTGAAATAGGCTGTTAATTTTTTTTTTAAATTACCTCAATTGAAAAGTTGAAGTTCAATTGGAACCAAACTCGTGTCATAGGTGCAACATGGGATCCCTCAAATGTTGATGAGGTCAGTGGTCACGTTACTAGGGTCAAAGGTCATGTGAGGTTGTGTTGAAATAGGCTGGCAGCCCACAGCGCTTATTCTTGGAATATAGCGAGCGCTCAAGCAGAGAACCACAAAAATTCTAGTTAATGTTGCAAAAGATTTTCTTATGGTTGTTTGTAAACTGCACTTTCTATAGGTGGCTTCAGAACTCAACAGCTGGTTACACACCAGTTCCGTGTGGTTCTTTCAAGTTGGAATTGTTATCTTTGTTCTAAGCAACGAAGCATGGTTCAACTGCCATAAAGCTGGGCAACCGGCGGTTGAGCTTTGACACCCTACCAAAGTGTTATTATCACATGTGTATGTATGTGTTTGTACATAACAGGGTTGTTAGATGTATTCATACAGATTTGTACAACAGGTGATTTCACTATTTTCTATCTGTCCTGTAAACTTGTTTTTTATACAAACTAAATGTGATCTGTCTGTGTATTTTACTTTGATTTTAATACTTTGTGTTACATTGTTGTATGTGCAGGGTTTTTTTTTTTTTTTGGACTTAATTGTTTTTTCATTCAAAAAAGGAACACAGGCTTATTGTGGGCGAGCATGGCCCACAAGTTACGGTATTAAGCCTTTGGTACTGAAGTCCCCGGTTTCTATTTCGGCAGGGTGGGGCCACTCACTGAGATTTAATTGGGTTCTTAATTCTGGATTTAATCTGAATAAGAGGTATTGAAAAAATAAGCTTGCGCTCTTTGCATGTAATTCAATTGGACTGAACCGGAAGGGACGTCAAGTTGTCGATCCCATGTACATACCTGTACATGCATATCACAGTTAGTTCAGGGTGAGTAGGAATTCTGTCACAGTGAATGAACCACATTGGAAATAAGCTTTCTGTAGAAGCATTCTTGGGTTATCCAGGACATTGTGTCTAAATAAATCATTTCATTCTGAGTAAACACTTTGGAGTGGGTTTTAAATCATTGTATTAAAACCTTAATTTCCATGGTCCTTAACACGTTCCTGGACTCGTAGGCTAGGCACATTCATGGGCTTCACACACCAGGGAGTTTTAGGAGAAATATAAGCAATCACCTGACCTCCCGTTCCGGGCAAACAAGTGTGTGCATATGAGCTGATATCGGGTTGGTTGCAGTTTCATTGATTTACTGCCTCGTGGCGAGACACTCTGGCTAGAAAATCTAGGGCAATCTGCGGTCAAAATTGCCATGTCTCGCTAATTTGAGAAATAGTTCCAGTTGACTGGCCTAAAACAATGGAACCACTGAAGTGCATCTGGGTCAGAAGTGACCCAAAGTCCAGGCAGTGTGTTAAAAGCGAGCTTATGGTGTTATATGCAAGAAAATACACAGAGTTATTTACCCGTGCCTACACACCTTTTAATCTGCTTGTGACCTTTGTGGTTTTAATCCCAATGTGTATGAGTTCATGATATGTTTATGTAATAAGTTAATTTTTACACATGGTGATTAAAAAGTGCAGTATAAGGGCTTAAAGTCATTCAGATGCCATTGGCTTCATAATAGAGATCCTGTGTACTATAATATGAGATTTTTGTGAGTAAAATATGTTTGTCTTCTTCCCAGGTCCTGGGGCTCATTTCAACAAAGACTTCAGAGTCGCTTGTAAGTTTTGATTTATCAAGCGTAAGTTCAAACTTCCGCTTGATCAATTTATGCTTGATAATCAACTTACAATCGATTGTAATTCTTTGTGAAATGGGCCCCTGATTTTTGTTTAAGAGCAATTGAAGAAATTTTATATTTTGTTTAAAATGTGTTTGTGTAAGTGACTGGTCTTTATTTGTTGGAGTGACTTTATACTCTATAATAAATAATTTGCCAAGCTGAACTTTCACACAATCTGTCCCTATTTCAGTCAACAATTCATTCAATATTTATGCAGGCATCAGTTTGAAACTTGAACACCCCCCCAAAACCTCAATGCTTCATTGGCGACTTCACCAAAGTCTTGACCACCGTAATGTTTTTCAAGTGAAGTTCTAACACATAATGTATCTTTGATGCGTTAAGTTTTACTGCAAAGCATCAAGCATCGAGGATACATTGTGCATTAGGACTTCACTTGAAAAACAATTATGGTGGTCAAGATTTCAATGTCCAATCGATACCAATGAAGTGTTAATCGGGCAAAAAGTCCAACTGTATGAATTTAATCATAATTTACTCCACTTTACAAGTAAACACATACATCTGTGAATGTTGTGGGAGAGCAAATCAATGACACTTATTGACATCACTAGTTTCATTTTGAATACTTATGGTCGGTTCCAGATTCATTGGGCATACGCTAGTCCTTCCCACATGCTTTTCACGCAGTGCATATTTTCTATGCGGCCTGGTGTGCAAAGCATTTTCGAAAGCGGACTAGCGTTGGCCGGTTTTCTGTCTGACGACGTATGAACCCACGATGTTTGTGCACTTGATACTCTACTGTATATAGGTTATAAATATGCACTCTTGTCTTTCAAAAAAGACTTTTGTCAGACTTCATATGCCATGCTGGTTGTACTGCCAATTGTGCATTGCCTGAAATTGCAGTACTTCAATTTTTTTAAAATTCAAACCTGATTGCATCTCATTACTTTGCATTTTTATTCAGTGGGCGAGGTTTATCATGTTAACAAGAAATTTGATTGGTTTTAGGTCAAAGCTCCGCCATCCATACTGGGTCATAGATTGTAGTGCGTACAGCAATTACGCGGTGTAGTCGAATATAATGACACGTGGATTATCAATGCATAAAGTACTTGTGTACCAAATTCACAAGTTTTAATCCAGATTTGCACACTCACAATAAGATCAAGTGCATCTACAGTCCCCCACTATTGCAGTAGAGGGCTGTTTGCAAACAGAATCAAAGGGCATCTGTAGCAGGGTTAAGACTTTGCAGTCAAGCAAAGTAAAGGATCATTTGCAGGGCAGCAGTTTGTTTATTGCAAGAATGAAAAGTAGGTAAATTTGCATTGGAATCGAGGTTTTATATATTGCAGCAGATACTTCACTGAACCTTCAGTCTAAGTCTGATGCCCTTTACATAATACTTAGCTGGAGTCATTGGCGACGGGGGGGGGGGGTGGGGGGGGGGCATGTCCCCCAATTTCCCCATTCCACCCCCTCCCCCCCGTTTTCCCCCCCTGGCCGGAAGAAAATTAAATTTTTATATGAAAAAAATTAGCGATTTTGAGACAAAAATCACCAAATTTGGGCAAATATCAGCTGTTTTGACCAATTTGGGATTTCCCAGAATTACCTTCCAACCACCACCCAACAAAAAAATTCACTTCCCCCCAGAAAATGAAGTCGGTGCCGCCGCTGGCTGAGTAATTAGCAATACAGATAATGTACATGTAGGCCTACAAAAAACATGATTTAAAAACAACATATTATAAACATTTTTAAATATTTTTGGGGGGGGGGGGGGGGGGTTTTTGTATGAAACTTTTTGAAAAGTGCTTTGTAATGGTTTTATTAAAAGATTGTTCTAACTCCGGGGTGTACATTTTAAGTCATTCTCTACACCAAAAAACCAAGGAACGTGTAAGAAACGCTTTTGTATTCCGTGTCTGCTGTGTGAAATACACCTTGGCCACAAAAAGTATCTTGGCATTTTTTTTTTTCGATCAATATTGTGCCAATTAAGCCCGACCATTGAAAGTTTTTCGAAAATACATTTTTTTTTGCCTAGGTCTGCTCTTTCATTTTAATACCAATTACCCTGACACGAATCGTCTTTGTAACAAAGACTGAAACCCTGAAACCAAAAGTTGCATATTTTTTTAATTCAAATTGTCACTGTGATGGTACAACACAATAATATGGGTGTATTGTACTTGATGTTTAGTACACACAAAAGGGTTTTTCGACCTGAATGAGGCGAGATAAGCATAATTGCCAATATTGGCATTGTGGTCTTTGTATCATGTCGCGTACCTCTGCAATGCCGCATTGAAAAAAATGCAAAACTGCAACTTTTTGGTTTTGAGGGTTTTCCGCACCATTTCGGAGTTCTATCTCGACTGTTTTTGAATCTCTTTTACAAGGCAATGTGTTAAATGAAATAGCAAGACCAAGATCCAATGCAACACAATGTTGCCTGATCGAAAAACAATGCCGAGATACTTGGTTGTGCCAGGTGTATTGAAACCTTCCAAATATACTTAGGGTGTTTGGCTGGATCACAGTCCCTTAAAGGCACTATCAATGATAGATGTGTCTTTAAGCTGCAGAAGTGATGCAGGGAACAAAACCAGTCACTCTATTTGGCCTTCATAGATCTGACCAAGGCCTTCGACTTAGTGAGCATAGACGGTCAGTTTAGCATGCTCGCTCTAATTGGCTGCCTACCCAAATTTGCCACCCAAGAAAGCTTTGACCGAGAAAAAAAAGCTTAAAAATCATGCTAAATCGGCTCTTTTTTTGCCTGCTCACCGGGAATTTTTCACTTCCAACCAGGAAAAAACATCTCCAACCGGGAAAAGCTGCCTCAACAAAACTGGGAATTTGCCCCCTCTGACAAGTGACCCCTGTTACGCCCCAGTATGAAAGGGCATATTTTTTTTCTCATTGTCATCCTGAAATATCAGCTTCCAAATACCTTCCTTTCCCTAAAGACAGATATAAATGGGCATTTTAATTGTTAACCATCAATATTTACGCACCCCCCCAAAAAAAAACTGCAATCTGCAAAAAGGTCCGCTTTATCATTCTGAAGTTTGCCGCTTTTTTGCCTCCAACGCCGGCCTGATGCATATTTTCCAGAAAAGTAATGTTTTATACCATAAAATTGCCCCTGGACCCCAGGAGGGGCCCTAAAGCGCGCCCCTGCACCCCACCTGTTAGTTCTCGAGCTTCACGCTCGAAAGGTTGGAAAATCTGTACCCTCCCCCCAAATAAATTCCTGGCTACGGGCCTGCCTCATGATATGGTTAGCATTACGGTATGGTGTGAAAACATGAGCAGATCCATCACATGCAGTGGTGGCACAAAAGATTAGCACACCCAAGATCAAAATGGAAGTTCGGGTTTGAATCGTCAACTGCAGAGCAATTTAATATGTGGCATACGTCGAATGTAATATTCTTATTTTATTGTTGTAGATAGGTCCGATCCCTATAACTTGAGCTTGTAAAGACAGTTGCTTGTAATTTAAGATGCAGAATTGATTATATTTTTAACTCTCCCAATTAAGTTCGCTTAAAGCTGACTCAGAGATTTTTTAAAAATATATCTTCTTTTTGGTATTATTGAAAATTTCAACTAGAACTCTAACGATGTCACACGACACTGCCCAATTCCCAAAGTTTGAGATGTTCGGATTTTTTCGCAGTAAAAACCGTAAGTGAGATACATTGTCCTAGATAACTGTGTATAACTAAATTTCCAGATCCGGAAATTTATAACAAAGTTGCGATTTTCTATATGAAGGACTTCAATTTGAGCTTAGCTATTTCACACACTGTTTAGTATATGGACAAGCATTATGTACATGCAAAACACATGATTATTTTTTGGAAATTGAGGGCGCCCTCCTCAGGAAATCTGAGTCAGCCTTTAACTCAGGTCATGCATGGGTCACTCACAGACACTTGCAGGTCATGGCAGACATAAAGGTCATATACCTAGGTCAAAGGTTATTAGAGGTCAACTTGTGCATAGTGAAGGAAAATTGGATTGTGAAGCAGGCGAGACAAGTGGTTCGAGAACTGCTTGTTGAAATTCTGCAGCAGATTTGCATGCCTGTTTAACATGCACATACAGAGGATCAGTCAAGAAAAACTCTCAAAGTCATTAACAGTATTTGATTCATTGTATTTAATATAATATACACTCTTGGCAGAAATTATAATTACTGGCTTTCAGGATTCCCATTGCCTTCATATTTGAAGTTCAGAAAAATTCATCGCTACTGGAGGAAAATGTTACCTCTTTTGGGTTTGATTTAGGCATCTTTTCATTATTTTCTTCGACAAGCTTGTACTTCTTTCCTCCTTTCTGCATTTTGATGCGAAAATCATGTCTTCGTTTCTTAGAAACTGGCTTGTTAGTTTTGAAATGTTCTAGAAACTGAAGTGGTTTGCTTACACTTTTGCGGCGAGTTTCTGAGTCTTTTTCACTGTGCGAGTTAGAGTTTTCTTTAGAGCCAGGTGATGATTGCTGCTCATCGTTGTCAAACTTTGTGGTAGACCAGGCCAAAACCGGCTCTTTAGTGAATTTAATCGCGCTGTCTTCATCTCTGCTGAACAATTCATCATCGCTGGAGGCTTCGAATGCCACAACTGAACCATAATTTTTGCCGATTGCACAAAATTGAGACCATTTTGGTTCGACAGGACTGTGGCTGTTTAGCAGTTGTTTGGCCCATGCTTGACACTGATGTTTGCTGCATTTCTTGAAGGATTGGTTGCCATTGAAGATAGATAAGCAGATACAACGGTAGCAGTGTACATCTCTCCAGATGACAGTGGGCCATGGGTGGTCTGTTTAAAGTAGTTATGAATAAGAGGAATAATGTTAATTTAGTAGGAAAAAACTATTCAAGAAGAAAACTTCGCCAGAAAAATTGAGGACTTCAACAATTTTGTATGATTGTTTCAATTAAAAAAAAACATTATGGGCCAATACTACTCATTTAAAAATTGGATGATCTGAAGGACAAAGACCAGACCACTTGAAAAGAAATTTTTAGAGTATTTTGGATGGATAGTAATAATGACAATTTATTCTGCATTCTGTATTTATATTTTTTGTATTTGTATTTTATGGTCTATAAGTGTATGTATGCTTTTTTTGTGTACCT
>JAMKCH010046004.1:0-12595 GCA_023653785.1 Ophioderma brevispina | reverse complement strand
TTTTTGGAAATGTCTTTCCACAAATCGAATTGTGGTTGCATCTTTTATATGAGGGGCAAATTTCAATGCGAAATTCCAACAAAAACTTGCCTTTCTTCTCGAATGCACCAATATCACACATTTAATGCATTAACAACGCCAATTTCAAACGTTTGTTCTGGAACTTTCGTTTTTGTGATCAAACTTTTTGGAAATGTCTTTCCACAAATCGAATTGTGGTTGCATCTCTGATATGTGGGGCAAATTTCAAGGCGAAATTTAAAAAAAAATGCCTTTCTTCGCGAATGCACCATTTTCACACTTATAATGCATTAACAATGCCAATTTCAAACGTTTGTTCTGGAACTTGGGTTTTTTATCAAACTTTTTAGAAATGTCTTTCCACAAATCGAATTGTGGTGGCATCTCTTTTATGTGGGGCAAATTTCAAGGCGAAGTCCAAAAAAACTTGCCTTTCTTCGCGAATGCACCATTTTCACACTTATAATGCATTAACAATGCCAATTTCAAACGATTGTTCTTGAACTTACGTTTTTGTGATCAAACTTTTTGGAAATGTCTTTCCACAAATCGAATTGTGGTTGCATCTCTTATTTTTGGTGCAAATTGCTAGGCGAAATTCCAACAAAAACTTGCCTTTCTTCGCAAATGCACCATTTTCACACTTATAAAGCATTCACAATGCCAATTTCAAACGTCTGTTCTAGAACTTGCGTTTTTGTGATCAAAATTTTCGGAAATGTCTTTCCACAAACCGAATTGTGGTTGCATCTCTTATATGTGGGGCAAATTTCAAGGCGAAATTCCAACAAAAACTTGCCTTTCTTCGCGAATGCACCATTTTCATACTTATAATGCATTAACAATGCCAATTTCAAACATTTGTTCTGGAACTTGCGTATTTGTAATCAAACTTTTTGGAAATGTCTTTCCAGAAATCGAATTGTGGTTGCATCTCTTATATGTGGTGCAAATTGCAAGGCGAAATTCCAACAAAAAAACTTGCCTTTCTTCGCGAATGCACCATTTTCACACTTATAAAGCATTCACAATGCCAATTTCAAACGACTGTTATGGAACTTGCGTTTTTGTGATCAAACTTTTTGGAAATGTCTTTCCACAAACCGAATGGCGGTTGCATCTCTTATATTTGGTGCAAATTTTAAGGCGAAATTCCAACAAAAACTTGCCTTTCTTCGCGAATGCACCATTTTCATACTTATAATGCATTAACAATGCCAATTTCAAACGTTTGTTCTGGAACTTGCGTATTTGTGATCAAACTTTTTGGAAATGTCTTTCCACAAATCGATTGGTGGTTGCATTTCTTATATGCCTTTCTTCGCGAATGCACCAGTTTCACACTTATAATGCATTAACAATGCCAATTTATCCTTTCCAGACCTGTGGGTGTTTAACATACGAGTTTTGGCATCAAACCTAGCTTCCTAGCACATTCACAACTCGAGTTATGATTTGGAAATATACCAATATGGCAGCCATTTTGGAAATCAAGATGGCTGCCATCTTGCACCCCTGGGAATTCTCCATCAAAACTTTTCTTGTTCTCTGGGACCTACTTAAGGTATCTAAATAGGTGTGGTGCTTTAATCATTGAAATCCCACGGGACTTCATATCAAACCACAGTCCCCTAACTAATTCTCCTGCGACAAAGTGTCTGTGTATGGTGAACATATTCTTACAGATGTGGCATTAGACTATGGAGAATGAGCTTTGTGTGTGCTTCTTGGATGCCGATGATTGGATTTACAAGGCAAGAAACAGGCACAATCAGATGGTTGGTCGGCCTCCGACTAGAGCTGCACTTTTACCAGCTATCATGGGAGCCCAATACCCCTCAATGTTTTGGTACAATGAGAGTGCACCAAATCCAGAGTTACCCAGCCCAATTCCAAGGGTAGAATTTGTTGAATAGCCAATTCAAGCCAATGATGATATCTTTGCCTCCTTCTCCAGATGCAGTAATTTATTTGATGAAGTGTGATTGTGCCAAGCTTTGATGTGCCAATAATTTGTGCAAAGGTGGAAAGAATGGACTATTCTGTACAGAACTTTGTGGATGCTTCATCGAGTCTGATGAATACAAGAATGCAGAAAGAGTGAACCTAACCAATGCCCACACTGTTAAAAATGACAGTAAAATCATCGTTTTAACTGGCAGTTGGGACTCGCAATATGTAAATAACTGTACAAAAATGTCATTTTAACTGCTATGAGTCCCAGCTGCCAGTTAAAACGATGTTTTTTATGGTCATTTTTAAAAGTGCATCATAAAAGTTGATGTTGACGACAGTAATAGAAAACTTTAACACTGTGATAAAACATAGAATTCACAGAAAGTGGACTATCCTGGACACTCATGGATTACGCAGGCAGTTTTAAATGGACTCATACAAAATAGAATGCGCTACAGTTCTACAGTGGTGTAATCATGGGTTGTTTTATGTACATAGGACAGTGTTTTGGTTATCTTCTTAAACAAAGTTTAATCGGATGTTTACTAATGTTGTAAGTGGAATTCATCTCCACTCGGCCCGTTCCACTACAATGTACGATTATGAACAAGAATACTATATACCTTTTTCGAGTCAGTGACATCACTACGATTTCAGTGTCCAAAGCATTAAATCGGGAGCGTTGATTGAAGCAAGGAGATCTATTTATCTGGAACTCATACTCCACCTCCTGGTGAAGAATTAGCCCCAGTTGACCTCAGGTCCAACAATAGTTTCACGCTTTTTCCGTTTTTTGTCCTGTGGAGCCCCTGCTACTTTTTAACCAAACCGCTGTAGAGATATAAATCCGTGCTCCATAGACACAATGAACAATGCGCTATAGTCAAGAATCAAGTGCCCTATTCTCTATTTTGTAGGGTTGACGGTGAGTCCGGCGGACATAAAAACTTCTAACAACACCGGCACTTAGATGTACGAGTAAATACCTGCCTGACCGGGTTGATATCACTAACTCGTGGAAGCTAAATGCACAATGCATTCATGTATCATAATGCCTATGAATAACTTATATTTAACAAATATATAACCAAAAATGACTTTTATACACGGTGAATAATGATAGCCAATTTTGAAATACAAATTATACAAGACATTGAAGAATTACTCTTACTTCAAACAAAATCCAAATATCTTTATATACACATTGGCTAGTTAGAATGAGACTGTGGCCCAAAATTAATTGTAATGACACGCAACCCTGAAATTCTGCTGAAAATTTTACAATAAACATGGTAATTGGCAGCCATTTTTGAAACCAAGATGGCTCCAGGTCTTTATGTTCATCTTCAATCTAGCTTTACCTTTCTCAGATTCCAGACCTGTGGTGTTTACATACGAGTTTTTGGCAAACCAACCGAGCGTCCTACACATAACAACCTCGAGTATGATTTGGAAATATACCAAAATGGGCAGCCATTTGGAAATCAAGATGGCCGCCATCTGCCACCCCCTGGAATTCTCCTCAAAACTTTTTTGTTCTCCTTGGACCTACTTAAGGTAATCTAAATAGGTGTGATGCTTTAATCATTGACATCCCACGGACTTCATATCAAACCACAGTCCCCCCTAACTAAAGTGTGAAAATGGTGCACTGGCGCCGAAGAAATGCAAGTTTTTTGTTGGAATTTCGCCATGAAATTTGCCCCACATATTACCATATGCAACCACAATTCATTGTGGAAAGACATTTCCTCCAAACAAAGTTGATACAAAACGCAAGTTCCATAAAAAAACCTTTTGAAATCGGCATGTGTTAATGGCATTATAAATGTTAACTGGTGCTTCGCGAAGAAAGGCAAGTTTTTGTTGGAAATTTGCCTTGAATTTCCCACATAGTAGAGAGATCGCAACCACAATTCGATTTGTGGAAAGAATATTTTAAAAAAAGGTTGATCACCAAAAGTCCAAGTGTAGAACAAACTTTTAAAATTAGCATTGTTAAGCATTAATACGTGTGAAAATGGGGTGCATTCGCGAAGAAGGCAAGTTTTTGTTGAATTTCTCCTTGAAACTTGCCCCGCATATAAGAGATGCACCACAATTCGATTTGTGGAAAGACATTTTAAAACGTTTGACCACAACAAACGCAAGATCCAGAACAAATGTTTGAAATGGCATGTTAATGCATTATAAGTGTGGAAAATGGTGCCATGCGCGAAGGAAAGGTGTTTATGGAATTTCGACTCTAAATTGGCCCCACTATATCAGAGATGCACCCACAATTCGTATTTGTTTAAAGACATTTTTCAAAAGGGACACCCAAAAAAGCAAGTTCCAAAACAAAACGTTTGAAATTGGCATTGTTATGCATGTTAAGTGTGACAATGGTGAATTCTCGAAGAAAGGCACGTTTTAGTTGGAATTTCGGCTTGAAATTTGCCCCAAGTATAAGAGATTGCAACCACACTTCGATTTGTGGAAAAGACATGTACAAAAAATTTTGATCACAAAAGGCAGTTCCAGAACAAACGTTTGAAATTGGCATTGTTAATGATTATAAGTGTGAAACTGGTGCAATTCGCGAAGAAAGGCAAGTTTTTGTGGAATTTCGCCTTACAATTTGCCCCACATATAAGAGATGCAAATACAATTCGAATTGAGGAAAGGCATTTCCAAAAAGTTGATCACAAAAAGGCAAGTTCCAGAACAAACCGTTGAAATCGGCATTGTTAATGCATTAAAATGTGAAAACTGGTTTGCATTCGAGAGAAAGGCAAGTTTGTTGGAAGTTCGCATTGAATTGCCCCACATATAAGAGATGCAACACACTTCGATTTGTGGAAAGACATTTGACAAAAATTTTGATCACAAAAAGGCAAGTTCCAGAAACAAAGTGTGTTGAAATTGCACTTGTTAATGAGTTTATAAGTGGAATGGTGCCATTCGCGAAGTAAGTAAGTTTTTGTTGGAATATGCCCTTGAAAATTTGCCCCACAGATAAGAGATAGATGCAACCACAATACGATTTGTGGAAAAGAAATTTCCAAAAAGGTTTGTATCACAAAAAGTACAAAGTTCCAGAACACAAACGTGTGAAATCGGCATTGTTAATGCATTTTAAGATGAAACTGGTACATTCGCGAAGAAGGGCAACAAGTTTTTGTTGGAATTCGCCTTGAAAATTTGACCCCACTATAAAGAGATGCAAATACAATTCGATTTGAGGAAATGCTTTTCCAAAAAGGTTGATCACAAAAGGAAGTGCCAGAACAAACGTTTGAAAATTAGAATTGTTAATGCATTATAAGTGTGTGATGAAACTGGTTTTGCTTGCGAAGAAAAAGGGCAATTTGTGTTGTGAATTTCGCCTTAAAATTTGCCCCCCCCCACATATAAGAGATGCAAATACAATTCGATTTGTGGAAAACGACAATTCCAAAACGTTTGATCACAAAACAGCAGATGCCAGAACAAAAGTTGAAATTAGCATTGTTAATGCAGTATAAGTGTGAAAATGGTGCTAATTCGCGAAGAAAGGCAAGTTTTTTTTTGGAATTTGCCTTGAAAAATTGGCCCCACGTATAACAGATGCAACCACAATTCGATTTGTGGAAGACATTTCCAAAAAGTTTGATCACACAAAGGCAAGTGCCAGAACAAACGTTTGAAATTAGCATGTTAATGAATTATAAGTGTGAATGAAAATGGTGCATTCGCGAAGAAGGCAAGTTTTTTTTTGGAAATTTACCGACTTGAAAATTTGCCCCCCACGTTATAACAGATGCAACCACAATTAGTTTCAATTATTTTAAAAAAAACATTTCCAAAAAGTTGATCACAAAAACGCAATAGGTCCAGAAACAAACGTTTGAAATCGGCATTGTTAATGAATTATAAATGTAAACTGCGTGCATTCGCGAAGAAAGAAAGAAAGGCAAGTTTTTGTTTGAAAGTTCGCCTTGAAATTGCCCCAACATATACGAGATTGTACACACATTCGATTTGTGGAAAGACCATTTACAAAAATTTTGATCACACCAAGGAAGTTCCCAGAACAAACGTTTGAAATTGGCATTGTTAATGCATTATAAGTGTGAAAATGGTGCATTCGCGAAGTAAGGTAAGTTTTTGTTGGAAGATCGCCTTGAAATTTGGCCCCAACATCTAAGAGATGCAACAACATCGATTGTGGAGGAACGGGACATTTCCAAAAAGTTTGTATCACACAAAAATTCAAGGTTCCAGAACAAACGTTGGAAATCGGCATGTTAATGCATTTCAGTTGAAACATGGTACATTCGCGAGAAAGGCAAGGTTTTTTGTTGGAATTGCGCCTGAAAATTTGCCCCACATATACCAGATGCAACCACAATACATTTTTTGGAAAGTCTTTTCCAAAAAGTTTGATCACAAAAAGGCAAGTGCCAGAACAAACGTTGAAATAGCATTGTTAATGCTTATAAGTGTGAAAATGGCGGCATTTGCGAAGAAAGGCAAGTTTGTTGGGAATTTCGACTTGAAATTGTCCCATTATAACAGAGATTGCAACCACAATTCGATTTGTGGAAAGACCTTTCCAAAAAGTTTGATCACAACAAAAAACGCAAAGTTTTGATAACAAGCGTTTGACATCGGCATTGTTAATGCATTTAAGTGTGATGAAATGGTGCATTCGAGAAGAAAGGCAAGTTTTGTTTGGAAAGTTGCCTTAAAATTGCCTCCCACATAATAAGAGTTGCAACCACACTTCGATTTGTGGAAAGACATTTCCAAAAAGTTTTTGTTGATCACAAAACGCAGTTCCAGACAAACGTTTGAACTCGGCATTGTTAATGCATTATAAGTGTGTGATGAAAGAATGGTGCTTCGCAAAGCAAGGCAAGTTTTTGTTGGAATTCTGCCTTGAAATTTGCCCCACATGTAAGAGATACAACCACAATCCGATTTGAGGAAAGGCATTTCCAAAAAGTTTTTTGATCACAAAAAGCAAGTGCCAGAACAAGCGTTTGAAATTAGCATTGTAATGCATTATAAGTGTGACAATGGCGCATTCCGAGAAAGGCAAGTTGTTGTTGGAATTTCGCCTTGAAATTTGCCCAAAATATAACAGATGCAACCACAATTCGATTTGTGGTGGAAGGACATTTCAAAAAAAATTGATCACAAAAACGCAAGTCCAGAACAAACGTTGAAATCGGCATGTTAATGCATTATAAATTTGAATACTGGGGCATGTCACGAAGAGAAGAAAAGGCAGTTTTTGGTGAATTTCTCCTAAAAATGCCCCACATATAAGAGGAGGGCAACCCACAATTCGATTTTTGGAAAAGACATTTAAAAAGTTGATCAAAAAAGGCAAGTGCCAGAACAAACGTTTGAAATTGCATGTTAATGACATATAAGGTGAAAATGGTTGCATTCGCGAAGAAAGCAAGTTTTTTGGAATTTCGCCTTGAAATTGCCCCCACCGTTAGTAACTGATTGGCAACCACAATTCGGTGTGTGGAAAGACATTTCCACAAAGTTTGATACACAAAACGCAAGTTTCCCGAACAAAACGTTTGAAATCGGCATTGTTAATGAGTATAAATGTGAAACGGGGCATTCGCGAAGAAAGGCGAGTTTTCGTTGGATTTCGCCTTGAAATTTGCCCACTTATAAGAGATGCAACCACAATTCGATTTGTGAAAGACATGTCTAAAAAATTTTATCACAAAAAAGGCAAGTTCCAGAATAAACGTTGAAATTGGCACATTGTTATTTACTGCATTATAAAGTGTGCAAATGGTGTTCGGCATTCGCGAAGAAAGGCAAGTTGTGTTGGAATTTCGCCTGAAATTTGCCCCACATATGACAGATGCAACCACAATTAGTTTCAATTATTTTAAAAAAAAAACATTTCCAAAAAGTTTGATCACAAAAAAACGGCAAAGTTCCAGAACAAACGTTTGAACTCGGCATTGTTAATGCTTATAGTGTAAACTGGTGCATTCGCAAAGAAGGCAAGTTTTTTTGTTGTAAGTTCACTGGAAATTTGACCCACAGAAAGAGATGCAAATACATTCGATTGAGGCAGGCATTTCCAAAACGTTTGATCACAAAAAGGCAAGTGCCAGAGCAAACGTTTGAATTAGCATTTTAATGCATTATAAGTGTGGAAAAATGGTGCATTCGCGAAGGAAAGGCAAGTTTTTGTTGAATTTCGCTTGATGAAATTGCCCCACAATAACGCAGATGCAACCACAATCGATTTGGGAAAGACATTACAAAAATTTGATCAACAAAAAAGGCAAAGCAAGTCCAGAACAAACGTTGAAATTGGCATTTTTAATGCATTTAAGTGTGATTTGAAAATGGTGCATTAGCGAAAAGTCAAGGCAAGTTTTTGTTGGAATCTGGCCTTGAAATTTGCCCAATATAAGAGATGAAACACAATTCGATTTGTTGGAAGACAATTTCCAAAAAAAGTTTGTATCACAAAAATAACAGTTCAACACAAACGTTTGAAATTCGGCCATTGTTAATGCATTATAAGTATATGAAACTGGTCCATTCGCGAAGAAGGCAAGTTTTTGTTGGAATTTCGCCTTGAAATTTGCCCCACATATAAGGGATGCCAATAGATTTCGTTGAGGAAAGGCATTTCCCAAAAGTTTGATCACAAAAAGGCAAGTGCCAGAACCAAACGTTTAATTGGCATTGTAATTCCTTATAAGTGTGAAAATGGTGCATTCGCGAAGAAGGCAATTTTTGGAATTTCGCCTTTAATTTTGCCCACGTAATAACAGATGCACCCACAATTCGATTTGTGGAAGGACGTGTCCAAACAGTTTGAATCACAAAAACGCAAGTTCCAGAACAAACGTTTAAATCGCATTATTAATGCATTATAAGTGTGAAAAGGTGCATCGTGCCGAAGAAAATGTCAAGTTTTTTGTTGGAAGTTTGCCTTGAATTTGCCCCACATATAAAGACGCAACCACATTCCATTTGTCGGAAAGACATTTTAAAAAAAGTTTGAATCACAAAAACGGCAAGATCCAAAGAAACTTTTGAATTGGCATTGGTTAATGCATTGGTAAGTGTGAAAATGGTGGCATTCGCGAAGAAAGCAAGTTGTTTGGAATTTTTCGCCTTGAAATTTGCCCAACATATAAGAGTTGCAACAACACTTCGATTTGTGGAAAGACATTTCCAAAAAGTTTGATCCAAAAACCCAGTTCCAGAACAAACGTTTGAACGGCATTGTTAATGCATTATAATGTGAAACTGGTGCATTGCAAAGAAAGGCAATTTTTGTTGGAATTTCGCCTTGAACTTTGCCCTAAAACATTAAGAGATTCAAATACAATGCGATTTGAGGAAGGGCTTTCCAAAAAGTTGATCACAAAAAGGCAAGTGCCATAACAATCGTTTGACATTAGCATTGTTAATGCATTATATTGTGAAAATGGTGCATTCGCGAAGAAAGGCAAGTTTTTTTGTTGGAATTTCGCCTTGAAATTTGCCCCCATATAACAGTGCACCCCATTCGATTTGTGAAAGTGATTTCCAAAAATTTTGATCACAAAAACGCCAAGTTCCGAACAACGTTTGAAATCGGCATTATTAATGCATTATAAGTGTGAAAATGGGCACTTGCGAAGAAAGGCAAGTTTTTGTTGGGAATTTTGCCTTGATTTGCCCCACAATAAAGATGCAACCAACAATTCCATGTGTGGAACGACATTTTAAAAAAGTTGATCCCAGAAAAACGCAAGATCCAGAGGAAACGTTGGAAATTGGCATTGTTTAATTGAGTGTAAGTGTGAAAATGGTGCCTTTGCGAAGAAAGGCAAGGTTGTGTTGGAATTTCGCCTTGAAATTGCCCCAACATATAAGAGTTGCAACCACACTTCGATGTGTGGAAAGACGTTCCAAAAAGTTTGATCAACAAAAACGACAAGTTCCAGGAAACAAACGTTTGAACTCGGCATGTTAATGCATGATAAAGTGTTGAAAATGGTGCATTCGCAAAGAACGGCAAGTTTTTGTTGGAATTTCGCCTTGAAATTTGCCCCCAATATAAGAGACGCAAATACAATTCGATTTGAGGAAAGGAAATTTCCAAAAAGTTTGATCACAAAAAGGCAAGTGCCAAACAAACGTTTGAAATTAGCATTGTTATGCATTATAAGGTGAAAATGGTGCATTCGCGAAAGAAAAGGCAAGTTTTTTTTTCTTGGAATTTCGCCTTGAAATTTGCACCACATATAACAGATGCAACCACAATTCGATTTGTGTAAAGACATTTCCAAAAAGTTTGATCACAAAAAGCAAGTTCCAGAAACCAACCGTTGAAATCGGCATTGTTAATGCATTATAAATGTGAAACTGGTGCATTCACGAAGAAAGGCAACGTGTGTTTGAATTTCTCCTTAAAATTTGCCCATATATAAGAGATGAACCCACAATTCGATTTGTGGAAGACATTTTAAAAAAGTTTGATCACAAAAGGTAAGTGCCAGAACAAACGTTGAAATTAGCAATTTGATAAATGCATTATAAGTGTGAATGAAAATGGTGCATTCGCACAGAAGAAGAACGGCAAGTTTTTGTTGGAAATTCCCTTGAATGAAAATTTGCCCCACATATAACAGATCAACCCACAATTCGATTTTTGTTAAAAGACATTTCCAAAAAGTGTGATCACAAGTAAACGCAAGTTCCAGAACAAACGTTTGAATCGGTTGTAATGCATTATCACTGTTGAAACTGGTGATTCACGAAGAAAGGCAGTTTTTTGTTGGAATTTCTCCTTAAAATTTGCCCCCCCCCCCATATTCAGAGATGCAAACACAATTCGCTGTTTGATGGAAAGGACATTTAAAAAAAGGTTTGTATCAAAAAAGGCAAGTGCCAGAACAAACGTTTGAAATTGGCTTGTTAATGCATTATAAGTGGATTTGCAAAAATGGTGCATTCGCGAGAAAGAAGAACAGGAATTTTTTTGGAATTTGCCTTGAAATTTGCCCCACGTATAACAGATGCAACCACAATTCGATTTGTGGAAAGACATTTCCAAAAAGTTTGATCACAAAAACGCAAGTTCCAGAACAAACGTTTGTGAAATCGGCATTGTTAATGCATTATAAATGTGAAACTGGTGCATTCGCGAAGAAAGAAAAGGCAAGTTTTTGGTTGGAATTCGCCTTGAAATTGGCCCCACATATAAGAGATTGCACCACACTTCGATTGTGGAAGACCTTTACAAAAAATTTTGATCACAAAAAGCAAGTTTCAGAAAAAACGTTGAAGAAAGTGCATGTTAATGCCATTATAAGGTGAAAATGGTGCATTCGCGAAGACAGACAAGGCAGTTTGTGTGGGAAATTTCGCCTTGAAATTTGCCCCACAATAACAGATGCAACACAATTCGATTTTTGTGGAAAGACATTTACAAGAGTTTGATCACAAAAACGCAAGTTCCAGAACAAACGTTTGAAATCGGCATTGGTAAGCATTATAAATGTGAAACGGGTTGCATCACGAAAAAGGGCAAGTTTTTGTTGGATTTTCCCTAAAAATTTGCCCACATAAAGGAGATGCAACCACAATTCGATTTGTGGAAGACATTTTAAAAAGTTTGATCACCAAAAGGCAGTGCCAGAAAACAAACGTTTGAAATTGGCATTGTTATATGCAATGATAAGTGTGAAAATGTGCATCGGGAAGAAAGGCAATTTTTTTTGGAATTCGCCTTGAAATTTGCCCCACGGATAACAGATTGGCATAACCACAATTCGATTTGTGGAAAGGACATTTCCAAAAAGTTTGATCACAAAAACGCAAGGTCCAGAACAAACGATTGAAAATCCGGGGGACATTGTTAATGCAATTATAAATGTGAAACTGGTGATCGCGAAGAAAGGCAAGTTTTTGTTGGAAATTCCGCCTTGAAATTTGCCCCACTATAAGAGATGCAACCAACACTTCGATTGTGGAAAACACATTTACAAAAAATTTTGATCACAAAAAGGCAGTTCTAGCAAACTTTGAAATTGGCATGTTTAATGAATTATAGTGTGAAAATGGTGAATTCGCGAAGAAAGGCAAGTTGTGTTGGAATTTCGCCTTGAACATTTGCACCACATATAACAGATGCAACCACAATTCGATATTTGTGGAAAGACATTTCAAAAAGTTTGATCACAAAAACGCAAGTTCCAGAAACAACGTTTGAAACGGCATGGTTAATGCTATAAAAGTGAAACTGGTGCATTCGCCGAATGAAAGGCAAGTTTTGGTTGGAATTTCTCCTTAAAATTGCCCCACATATAAGAGATGCAACCCACACTCGATTGTGGAAAGACATTTGCAAAAAATTGATCACAAAACCGCAAGTTCCAGAACAAACGTTTGAATCGGCATTGTTAATGCATTATAAGTGTGGAGACTGGTGCATTCGCAAAGAAAGGCAAGTTTTTGTTGGAATTTCGCCTTGAAATTTGCCCCACTATAAGAGATGCAAATACAATTCGAGTTGGGAAGCATTCCAAAAAAAGTTTGATCAACATAAAGGGCAAGTGCCAGAAAACAACGTTTGAAAATTAGCAGTGTTACTGATTCAAGTGTGAAA
>JAMKCH010046003.1:0-11037 GCA_023653785.1 Ophioderma brevispina | reverse complement strand
TATTATTATTCAGTGGTAGGATAGATAAGTTGTCAAGTCCTAAAAATACGCTAGTATTTAAATTTTGTAGTTGGTTTTCAAACAAGTACAGTTCATTCAGAGTTTCTAGACCCCGAAACAATTGTTCGGGCACTGTGTGTAAGTAATTGGAGTACAAAGTGAGTAGAGTAAGCTTACCCAACCCCTGAAACACATTCACATCGAGTGCAACAATTTGGTTTCTATGGAGGTACAACTTGCTTAGATTGTTTAACTTATTCTTAACCAGCTCAAGGGAAGTTAGATTATCCAAATGGAATACATTCGCCTTTAACGACACCAAGCGGTTATCATTAAGATACAGATCGATTAGATTAACTAAACCGCTAAACAGTTTAAATGGCAATGTATGCAGTCTATTGGAATAAAGAGTAAGAATCGTAAGCTGGCTTAAATCACGAAATACACTAGAATTTAATACTCCCAACTGATTGTTATTTAAAACTAGTAATTTCAGATTCGCGAGCCCTCTAAACAAATTTACTGGCACTATCCCCAACGTATTGTTAGAAAGGTAAAGATTGGATAGGTTTCGTAAGTCATGAAATACAGTTTCATTTAATTCGAGTAGATAATTTACGGACAAAGTCAGATTAGTTAAGTTTTCTAATCCCCTAAATAATTTCTCCGGTAAAAAATGCAATTTATTGTGATTAAGATGAAGACTGGTTAAGTTGTATAAACCCTGAAACACACTACTGCTCAATTCAATCAAATTATTATGACCGAGATCCAAATATTTCAGTTTACTCAAACCCTGAAACACCCCAGAACTTAATTCGACCAATTGATTGTCATTAAGTTCAAGCATATGTAAACTGTTAAGCATGCGAAACAGACCGTCTGGCATAGTAGTCAAAGCATTCTTACTCAGAGTCAAGCGATAAAGTTGGCCCAAATACAGAAACACCCCAGCCTTTAATATGACAATTTGATTTTCATATAGATAAAGGGTTTGAAGACTACTTAACATGTGAAACGGACCCTCCGATATAGTATCAATCTTATTATTGTGTAGAGAAAGGTATATTAATCTTCCCAGGCTATTGAATACATCGGGACTTAATGTAGCGATTTGATTGTTATATAAGAACAAATAATTTAGATATTCCAATTCAGAAAACAATCCAACAGGTAAATTTTCCAACTTATTGTCATTTAAAGTGAGATGAGTGAGCCAATGTAAACCATGGAATACCATTACATTCAATGCACCCAACTGGTTTTTATGTAGGTACAGATAAGTTAGATATTGTAAACCTAAAAACGACTCAACTGGTAATGTATTTAACTTATTATCATAAAGAAGAAGAACATCAAGCAACTTTAGAGCGTGGAATGTCTCCGAATTAATTTTGGCTAACTTGTTTCTAGAAAGATCTAGAAAAGTTAACTTCTTTAATCCGTAAAATGCTCCTGCTTGGATCTCTGTTAACTTATTATCATGAAGCAACAGTTCTTCCAATTTATCCAGACCATAAAATGTATCAGCTTCCAGTATTCTCAATATGTTACTAAACAGGAATAGATTATGTAGATTACCTAATCCTACAAATGACTTGACCTCAATTTGTTCAATGTTATTGTCAGAAAGATCTAGTTCTCGTACTGGAGTAGGATAGATTACCATTACTTTGTTCCTCCTACATCGAAACACCGCTTCTCTGTTACCAAGGATAACGTTGCAATTTATTACAAAATCAATCTTGCAAACAAGATTGTTTTCGAATTGGCATGTTATTTTTTCGTTGTACCCCTTCGTATCATAGCAAGGTGATGTGTGATTTACTTTTGAAACAAATCGATCATTTTCTGGACAATTAGACACGTGATCCAATGTAGAAATATCATTCAACCAAAGACTGACATTACCTTGTAAATTGATCTGGAGACTCGGGTGCACAAAAACAACACTGCATGAGTCATTTTGCCCATTAACGACAATGTACTTATTTGAACATGTAACCAAATTCCCCTTTCTTTCAATATAGAGAAAATAATTTCCCCACTTAGGAAAATAAATTTGTAATTTTGATGACTCACTGATTTTAAGACTACATGTGTGATGTGAACTACCTTGAAAGCGCAACATCCCATCACTTGTATTTGTATTTTCAAAGACACATGGAAAAGAATCGTGTGCGGTAACATCCCACAATGGTTCTATCTGTAACTGGGCCTGTACGCTCATATTGAAACCCGTGTCCTTCTGGAGTACAATAACAATGAATATTAGAAAAAGTCGTATAATTAGCGTGAAATCCGCTTCCCTGGCAAAATGACCATCCATCATGGAGAGCGTTAACTTATGATTCTTTCGGTCAAGTCAGGCAACTCTTGATGTAGATTTGATTGCAGGTAAACATTAAAAAACAGGATCAACATAACATCACTAATCAAAGCATAGAGATTGGCAGAGTACAGAAAAAATGGTAGGATGTCATGACGCAGATGGCACCACTCAATCATGAGTTGGCGTGAATCTCCGTAATTGGTTTAGATTGCTTCTGTGCAAATTAATTAAGCCTCTGCATGAAAATTGCTTCTCAAATCCATTTTGTTCGGATAAATGCGATATATTCAAAATTAGCTTGCACTGAGAGCCTGGGAATTCATTGTATCAACGAAATATACTGTGTGTACACTCCCTGTTAGGGACGGATGCATGAAAAGTGAAGGTTCAGGTGTTACATCATATGCCAACAAGCGGATTAAAACACCGCGATTAATGCATATTGTCGTAAGTCAGATTTCCATTTTTGTAAGATTCCACAAGCACCTGCCATGTGGTGGACTCGATTTCTCAAACATACCACAAAGAAGCCAAAGATGATGAAAGGTGCAAAGCTAGACCGTACATTGGTTATAATTCATAAACGAGTTTTATAATATTCGATCTACAGCACTAAATCACTGATTTTGCATTCTGCCCGCCTATTTGCTGTACTCAAAACAAGGAGTGCACGTACAAGTACTAAATATGGGCGGTACGTCCGCTTTGGTGCGAAAGCGATAAATCAAGGTGACTGTATTATGTTATTTCATCAAGCTTCTTTGTCGCTATTTTTGATTTTTTGGGTAATTATCGAATGCACTAGCTGAAGAAGCGGTTGAGTCTTCATGGATGATTAAGGGACGTATGAAAAATAACTTTTTTACCGTTGCAGTTCTTGGAAACAGTCTCTTAAGAGTACGTGATAGGAAACGGCCACTCTCAATTTCGTGCACTCACGCGCGTTCACCATCGTCTCCATGGGCCAAAAAGATGGATCCGCCCTTATAAGCAAATAACAGATCATTTCATATAGTGTTTTCTTGATTTTTGTTATGATCCTCTAATTCAAAAGAAAGTAACTTACGGTAAGATACGCCCTTTCGTCATAGCCTTGGGAGGCCGGTGTGTTAAAAGTGCGTTTGAAAACAATTGAAATACCACATTTACTGTGCATGAGTGTAAGCGCATCAGAATACATTCAGAAAAGATATCAAAGATACAAAGAATCTAAATTTTGTTGAAAAATTGGGTGCTCTTCAAAATTGGGCTTATCGTGAAGCAAAAAGTAAACGCTTTTTAAAGCAAATTTGAACATAGTTAAGACTAAAATTATCAAACAAAACCATGGGAAAACGGTTTTATTTTATATTCTTGTCATGGAAAAAAAACAGAAGAAAAGGTTTTAAAGTTTTTTAAGGATGACAATCTTAACATTTCACTAATGCTGACAACATTTGAAATCATGTCAAATGATTTTTTGTAAATATTTGGGTCCTACGCTTCATTATAATATCAAAAAAGGTGAAAATTCTGACTTTTAATATAAAGCTTAAATAAGGATAAGAATTTATTAAATAACAATATAAAAAGAAAAATTACAAACGAAAATGTTGAAACATGAATCAAATGGTTTGTCGTTAAAGCAGGCCCCAACTTTGAATTATAAACTACACAACGCATCTTCAGTGAACTAGTTTGAGTTTTAATAACGTTCCAAGCAAAAGTATTCGTCTAATGTGAAGTTTAGCAACACATAAATGCACTTGTGGTAAATGGCTCCAAGTGTGGTAAGAGCGGTTGAAGCGGGGTGTCCAAATGGGCAAGGAAATTCTTAGAAAAACCTCTCAGACTGGACACTGAGTACTGAACCACCACGTACTTTCCAAATCACAGTTCACATCACTCAACGTGAATTCGTAAGACCCAGGACGAAACAGATAACACCTAAAATTGCTTGGAAAGTCAATAACTCAACTTGTTGAATCAAAATTGTAAACTGTATTAGTCGGGGGGATGGATATGGTCCAAATTAGCCCGGACCGTAAGTTGAGTAATAACAATTTGTTTTTGCTATTAAAAAATGATAGATTTAGGGTGTGGAGAAACTAAGGAATATGCCGGGTGCCACTGGGCATCCTTGGGCCATTGTGAGAAAATCCAAGATGCTCGCCATTAAATGATAATTATATTATTCAACCCTATATTAAAAAAC
This sequence comes from Ophioderma brevispina, assembly GCA_023653785.1. NCBI lineage: Eukaryota > Metazoa > Echinodermata > Ophiuroidea > Amphilepidida > Ophiodermatidae > Ophioderma > Ophioderma brevispina. Next base: position 6,511 of record JAMKCH010046003.1, on the reverse strand, counting down.
TATGGAGTTACTAGCCTACTATAGGACCCAATGAACAGTGTATGGCACTTGTAACATGAAGTCATACTTCAAATTCAAAATGGAGCCCAAATATAATAAATTTAAAATATGCCCCTCTAACAGCAAATACCTGGCGATAAAAAAATAAACATGAATACTAGAGATGTTGTTAGATACAATAAATGTATCTTGATACTTTTTAAAGTTGGAAACATGACGTCAATCACTAGGGCAGCCAAAAACGTGAATATCTTTCAAAAAAACAGTTGACACAAATTTTAAAATTACCTTCAAGATACATATTGGGTCAAATGAAACAATTAGAAATGTACCTATGATTGTTTTGATAACCAAGTGAGATACCGGTACTCCCGTGAATAAAAATGTGTTAAATTACAAATTGAGTGCAATATATGTTGAAAACATGTAATTCTCTATGTATTTTGAAAACCGTTGCACCATATTGGTTTTTATTCGATTTGGGCATTTTAAAACAAAATGAAAGTATGTTTACATTTTCAGAAACAAACTGATGCCTTAATTCTATAGAAATATCACATGCACATAAATATTCAATATTACAATTTAATAATTATAAATTTGTGTCAGTTTAATTTGTTGAAGATGTCCACGTTTTTGGCTGCCATATTGATTGACGCCATTTTACATTTTTAAATATCAGAAATCAATTGATTGTGTTTTATAACATAACCATAAGTAGTTCAAGTCGATTTTATCGCAGTATTTGCTGTAATAAGGTATATTTTAAAATTTTTGGATTTGGCTTCCATTTTGATTTGAGTATGACTTAATTTTACAATTTCCATTACACTTTGATACATGGGATCATATAGTATAATTATCTAGTAACTCCATAGGTTGATAATAATAGGGTTGAATACTTGATTATCATATATGGCGACGCCAATCTTGGATTTCTCAAATGCCCAAGGATGCCCAGGTGGCACCCGCGAATTCTGATTCTATCTCAACCCTAATCTATTATTTTTCAGCAAAAAAATTGCATATATACTCAACGTAACGGTCACATGAAAGGTTCTACCTGACTATATTTATGATCATGAAGAAACGAAAATGATGCACTAGCTTACCAACAACTGCAGATTGGTGGCAATCAGTGAAACTTGGTTAACCCAATGACGATGAAGTCAAGAAATATCACACCCAATGATTATTCTTGTCATCACACACTTTGGTTGAATAGGTGGGGGCGGAATTCTTCTCCGTTCATGTCTTCTGTAAACCCTGACTGGTACAAATAGACTAACTTCATTTGAATCTATCCCATGTATAGATAACTTCCAACTCAAGGCACACCCGCCGGTAATGGTTTTACCGTTCCCAAAGTTCACCAAGAGGGAATTTTTGGGCTATGAGAGCATATTAATAATTTAGTTGCTACACCTTTCGCGATAATCTTTGCTGGGATGCAATTTTCAATGGATGTGGTGGGATTACCCTGAGCCAATCGCTTAAAGCATACTGTCATCATATGGCTTGAGATACAGCACATCTCTGAGCCAACCTAGGTTGGTGGTCCTGTCTATGATCTCTCATAATTAGAGCGAATTGCTGAGATCACATATCTTCATCTTGTCTGTTTGCTCATATAGGTAGAGGAGAGAAGGGAAATCTCTATTCAAACCCCTTTACCGATCATCATCGCCGCGCTGGTAAAACAGATCGTAAAACTAAATACCAATACGAGAAAATATTAATGCTGAATGCATGTTGCACAACATTACAATGCTGTGGTAAATGTGGCCAACTTCGGCACAAAATTGAAAAAATGGGCAACTTCGGGCACTGTCAGTTTGGTGTCCATTTTTAGATAATAGTGCTGCAGAATGGTGGAACAATGTGCATTTTTTGTTAAAACGTGAAATTGGCACAGATGTACATTTGAACATACTGAACAATTCTGGATTGGGGCCTAATTCAAAATGGCAGCCGTTTAAAAATGGCGGCCAGTTTCAAATGGCTGCATTATTTGCATTTTCATGTATTAAATAGATGCAAAGTACTAGTTCCGGCATAAAATTAATTTCACTTAATTTAGAGGGATTCGCTGACACTTTTGGATGTGGGCCATGTTCAAATAGCTGCCATTTTCAAAATGGCGTTCAAGATGGCAGCCAATCACAAATAGTTACAATATGGCAATGCCATGAAATGACTAGTCGTAAGTGCAGGTCCTTCACAAGATAATTCACTATATTAAACGGTATATTCCGGACAGTTTTGGATGTCTGGATGATTTTAAAATGGCCGTAATTTTCAAAATGGCAGGCAAAATAGGCAGCCAATTAAAAAAAACAAATCTGCTATATTAGGTAACTCAGAAATAAAACTGATTCAAAGCAGTCACAATATTTTAAAATTAATAACTTATGGTGAGAAGGATATGCGGACAGTTTTGAATATTTAGCCAATTCAAAATGGGCCACCAAATGGCAGCCATATTCTGTAGATTGAATAAATAATTGGTCTTCAGGATACCATCTTACTTATTAAATTACTTCAGGTGGTATGACTAACCAATTTTGAATATGAAGCCCATTCAATTACACGATATCCTCCCTGGGAACAGCCAATCCATTACCCATATTCACTTATTAGGGTGCAGGGGGTAAGCCGAATATGCCACCTCATCAATATGAATACGGCTTGATTGGAAGTTGTCAGTGGTCTTATTCTTCCCTGATGCCTTAAACTCATAAGCATATACAGATATCTTATCTTTCTGTTCTTTGTGAGCAAAGCACAAAAGTCCCTTGTCATAACAACAGCGATGTTTCATCCCATAATTTAAGAACTGTAAGATAGATAGATACTAATTTACTAAGTCAGACGGGTGATATGATGGAAATGAACAGAAACATAAAAAAGGAAAAGCGTATATGAAAGAAGCAATGCTCTAGCAATATGAGTTGAGACATTGACCTGAGTGCTATAATGACCCCTAACCCGGATGACCTCCCCTGACCCACCGGGGTAAATGTACCTTGGTAGCAGGAGGTGAACGATTTCTGAGAGGGCACACAACAGTTGCTGACAAATGCCTCTGATTGTTCGAGTTCTCTCCAGTACCGTTCAAACGGACTAACTGGACACCAAAGGTGATCTTCACACGGAAGAATTAAATTTACATAGGGAGGAATGGGCATGTCGAAAAATTCACCCAACACTCATCTTTCGCCAAGAACCCAGGATGAAAGAACAACATGGTTGCACATCTCGAAATGACCAAACTCTCGCCAATAGCTAAGGCTTGGTACGCCGCAAACGGATCCCGCACACCGACCAAAAAAAGATGTTTTCTAAGTCAAGTCATTCAAAGAAACTGCAAACAACAGCTCATAAAGCGGTATTTTCAAGAAGTTCCAACACTGCCGGAAGATCCCGTTCTCGAGGTCTTGAAAATGAACATACCATTAAGGAAGCGAGGTATAGCCGAACAATCGTTGACCCGTTACTAAAGCCCTAGTATGTGTAGTAGTGACACAAGAAACTGAGGCACCAGTAGAAACCGTCGCTACCATGTCATGGGTAGAGACTGAAAGAGGCATAGCCCATTCAGTTAATGCTCTATCAGCTCTTGTGAAGAGGCTACTGAACTTGCCAGGTTCGTCACCACCATACGGTCAGTAATTTCACTCGGTGGGGGCTCCTAAGAGCGACTGGAACAAGACCATTTTATGGAAGTTCCGAGCAGCCATAGGAAAAGGTCCTGAATTGAAGCAATTTAACGATTCACTCGCCAAAGAGGGATCCAAGTAGAAAGAACGGGGAATGCTGGGTCAGATGGGACTCGGACAGAGGGGAAACGAATTTAAATATGAATGAAATAAAAATGTTTAAGGGGTCTGGAAACGTCTGATCTCTCCGGAGTGGTAGTGTGCCTAGTACAAAATATATATCGGATTAGAGAAGTAAATATATAAGGGAGCCCACAATAGAGCTTTTCACATTGAGTAGTGATCGCATCCACTTTTGCACTTGATTGCTTTGCTGTGTCCATGAGTTCCAGAGGCAAACAAGTATTGGAACCAATATCCAGCAGTCTTCTCAACAAAACAACATTAAAGCCCATTTAAAGCCTTTGAATTAAAAATATGTTGAACATGATGCCTTTTGAAATGGCCAACCAATGCAGATTTATGGAGCTATATTTGTTTTCTGTGCATCACAAACATAGGTATTGCCCATCAATTTGAGCCTTTCCTATGGTGCTCAGAAGGCAAGATAAGAGCCCCCAAAATATGTTGGGAACTGGTGGGCCATTGAAATCTTAGACGACTGCCACAAGGAACAATATGCCACGTTGGAAGAGCTATATTTGGGTCCTTTTTCGATCACAAAATGGTATGGCACTAACTATTTGAGCTTTCTGTGTTGCTCAGAAGTCCCAGATATAGATCAAATATGTTGCACAGGGTGGCTATTTTGGCTAAGGGATAAAAAAATGGTGGTAACAATTTGATTTCGATTTTCTGGAACCCTTTTTCATTTAAGATTAAAAACTGCACCAATTGTGCAAAAAAGCCAACAAATGACACACCGCCCCATACTAAAGCTCCCACAACATGCTTCGTCTGAGGTAGAAAAAACAAACCACTACTTTTGCAAATGTTAAATTGGCCCGCCTTAATGTGTTTAATTTTTTCATATGGGCCACCATAAGAATTATAATTTCTCAGCCTAGTAGCATATGATCCATTTTGGTAATGGGAAAAGTATGGTTGTATTATGAAAGTTCATGGTATATATAGTATAGCCAAACGTTGGTAACAAAGGTATGAATGGCGCCTGATATAACTTCACTTAGAGATATTTTGGCAATTGGCAGCCATTTTGGAATAGGCAGCCATCGAATATGTTTTTAACATTTGTAACTATTTGTAGGGATAATTAGGCTTTTATAAATTAATAAGTGTGATGAAATAGCATGAAATCAAGATACAAGGGAAAAATCGATGGAAAAATAGGCTGCTAATTCTAAACAAAGTGCGGCCATTTGAATTTGTCCGCCACTCCAACCCCCCTAGGTCGAAACTTTTTGGCCCATATCAGAAATATTGGCATATAAAAAACTCTACCTTTGTGCCAATATTCATGCTTTTAACAAAAAATGCACAAACTTCCATATCCTCACCATTCTGCGCAATCTAATACGCATTTTCTTCCCAATTCAAGTTAGCTTTTGTCTCACTATCCATACTTTAACCCTCGTTACCTGTAGCCTTTTTTGTAACGAAAACTCCCGAAGGGCGGGGGGGGGTTACCACCCCCCCCCTTTGATTTTCGTTCTGAACACCCGATTCCTGTAAATTTGGTACCAAAGGGTAGCTTAGAGTTTCTTCTTTCATTGGTACAAAATAACGTACTAACATCCATTGACCGGCACCATGGACGTCATATGTTGCTGGCCCCAAAGAAGTACGAAACTCTGATATAGGATGGAAATGATTATTTCGCAATTTTAGCGACTCTCAAAACACCCTATTGTATTATAGATCTAAAATGATTGTTTGTCGGTCATTATATAAAAAATAGTCATTCCATCAAAGCTTGTAGAGCAAAAACCGCATGAAAATCCGTTTTTCCTAACCTGTGGCGAAAAATTGATTTCCACTGGGTGGTATATGGAAATGGCAAGTTTTGCTGGGACATGAGAAACTTTATACGTATTGTGACGTAATGCAGGCATGTTGGTATTATTTTGGTATCAATGAAAGAGGGAGGGACCATATCTATATATTGGTACCAAAATCAAGGGTCCGTGATGTTCCTGTGCTTGTTAGGCATGTTGGACTTCTCTTCGGAGGGGGGGGGTTACCACCCCATCCCCTATCGATACCTTTGGGATCACCCTGTACGTATCTTACCTATACCCCGGTGGAGTTTGTTTTGGATGAAAGGAAGGGAAACGGAAACATGTCAATGGACAATTACATTAAATAAATTTGGGCACAAAAAAAGGGGGTTTTCGCAAGCCGGGGAAACAAAAACCTGAAGGGGGGGTGGTTAACCACCACCCCCCCCCTTCGGTAGACGAGGGTTAAACCCTCGTCTACCTGAGCATTTTTTAACAAAACTCCCGAAGGGGGTGGGGGCGTGGTGACCACCCCCTGTGATTTTCGTTTACTGAACACCCGATTCCTGTAATTGTTACTTTCTTTCTTTCTTCGTTCTATTGCGTTACAAAAAAAAATACTGAACACCCCCTTATGACGTCACCCTGACGTCATATGTTGAGAAATACGAAATATGAATATAGGGTGGGAAATGTATTACGCACTTTTTTAGCGACTCAAAAACCACCTCACCAGGCAAAATTACAGTAAACGGCCGGTAACGACCGATAGCGGCTGCCATAATGGGCCAGTAATGGCAAACGGTATGGGCGGTCAGGCCGTAGCCAGGAATTGATGTGGGGGGTGCGGATTTGCCGAAGCGGACCTTTTGCGTACCAACTAAACAAATTTGT